>JBBPDE010000134.1:23404009-23419054 GCA_037974605.1 Nannopetersius ansorgii
AAAATTGCTTAAATCACCTCTTTCCCATTCTGACATTCAGTTTGGAGTTCAGGAGATTGTCTTGACCAGGACCACACTCTAAATACATTGAGGCAACTGCCATGTGATTGGTTGATTAGATAATTGCACTAAGGAGAAATTGAACAGGTGTTCCTAATAATCCTTTAGGTGAGTATATATATAAATATAAAAATAAACATACACACGTTCATGATATTATAAGCCATTATTAGAATTTGTGCCTCTTCGGTAGAAGATATATGAAAAAAATAATCACACTCCCAACAATTCTTATATCGACAATATCCTATTCATAATTCTTAATTTACTAAACAACAGTTACCTGGGCTGGAGGAGTCAGGTGCTTTCCCAGGGCCAACACCACCTGTTCGACCAGGACTTTGGGGGAAAGCCACCTCGTATGATACTGGCATACGCATATGCAGTAGTTGAGCAACTGCTACCATCACAGAGTTCAGATTCTGTTGGGAGAATTTGTGCTTTAGTGAACATAAGACATTAATGAAACTGTTGAACAGATTCAGGCAGTTTGATGTATAAATACCTTGGCTGCAGCTGTCGAGAGGGTGAAGGTAACAGACACTTCATTGCTCTTGGCTTTGTCCCAGGGAACCAAAGACGAGCCTGCCTTCCCCTCTACTTCCTCAAATGGCTTTGTCTCCGGAAAAGCTGAACATTGGTAAAATATAGCATGTGAGACAAATACACCACAATTGACAGGTCAACAAATACATAAAAAAAACCCAAGAAATATGACCGTGGGACATACTGGGGATAGCAGAACTAGGGATAATGGGAATAACAGGAGAAATGGCTCTTTCTTCTTCTTCTTCTTTCGGCTCCAGTAGATGAGGGAATCGTAATGTGTCGTCTCCCAACTGGCTCTCAGGAGATGATGCAGGCACAATGCTGTCTGGGGATTCACTGTCTTCATCACTTTCCATCCTATGAACAAATTTAAACAGTTCACTTCTTCACGCCCATATTAATCCTATAGGCATTTTCATGGGTTCGAGGCAAAAATATTTAAACTGTGTAGCATACCTCACATCTTCATTCTGATTATGTGGAGGTGTGGGAAGTGCTGCTAATATGTCCACACTCTTCACCTCCTCTGGGACAGGGTCTAAAATTAATAAATGTACTGTTAGGTACAATTAAGTACATTTAAGCTAAATGTTTAACACTATGTAGATTTGTTAACATTGTTACCAGTGGTATCCTCAGAAGTATCTCTGTCTTTCCGACCTTCTGACAGTTCCTCTACTGCAGTCACACCATTCAGAAGCTTGTGCTGCACTGAAGGGGGTGGAGTTGGTGGGAGCGATGAAGGTGGTGTTGGGGGATTGCTGAGATTATTCTAAGGGAAAGAAGAAAAGCATATTTTTAGTACATAACAGAACTACGACTGCTAATGATGAATTCAGCATGTCAGATTAGATCTTGTGATTAGATAACTTACAGAATGGTGGGGTTGTGAAGAGTTTTGTTAACAAGACAAATCATTGCAAGCGACATACAGTTTTCACAGATTTACAAACAAGAAATAATGCATACCTTAGTGAGCAGTTGAGAATAGTAGTCTGGAATATTGTCTATCACAGCATTTCCAAAAGAACCCTTCAACTGGGTCTTGCCATTAGCTGGGCTACTACCAAAAGGTGCAAACAAATCCAGACTAGCAGTTATGGAGGGCTCCATTAAAGGAAGAAGAGAGAGTCCCTGATGGCAAAATTGAGGGTAAAACAATTAATACAGTCTGCTGAAATGTGAGAACCACAGCACTCAAATAAAACAGCTCAACTTCGCGTTCATAAACTCCACTTCAGGTCTTACCACAACATTTTGCCGAGGCTTAGCTACACGACAGAGTATTCTTAGCTCAGTAAACGGAGGCAGACTATTCTCATCAAAGGATAGCAAAGCTATTTATACGGGAATGAAGTGAATGGTTTTTTCCAAACATAATGCTTTCCATTTAACCCTTAAAGCTGCTTCATTTCACTTCATCACGTCACATAACATTCATAGCGAACACTCAAGTTGATGTATTATAAAAAGGGTAGGGTTACCACACTTGCACCTGATCGTCATCCAAATGATTAATCACATGTTGATTAAACTATGAGTGATTGCAAAAGACAAATGGGGTTCAAGCTCCATATTTGCAGACCGCTGGTATGCTGAGCATCACAAATGTGCCAATATTCAATTAGGTAATGTGAATAGATGAACCCTTACTTGTTTAAGTTGTTTCATTATCGCTTCAGTTTTTCCAACTTCATCTTTCTTCGTCTTCTTCCTTGAATTTGGCCCACGCTCTCCAGCCTTCGGAGTGCGCTTGGCCTTTGTTACAGGTGGCCTTTTAGTGATAGACTGGAGATCCTAAAATAATGGATATTTTGTTTTAAAATGTATATTCAAAGCTACTACCACATTATATAACCCATTAAAAATGCTTAATTTACCTCCATGTTACGTGGTGTCCCCTGAAGTTTTTGTTCCAACATTGCCAGCTTGCTGTTTATATGACCATTTATTTCATTGTGGATACCATCAGATGGCCTCTGGGATGCCAACTGAAGGTTTTTAGTTCGAAGGAGCTTCTGCAAAAGCTGTTGGCCTGTCTCTGTTCTATGAGTTTGTGATGTAGTGTCTCCAGGTGGATTTCCAGAGACAGGGTTGACAAAGCCACTGGCATTACTGTTAATAACTGTCTCTCCAGTAATTTCCCTCTTAATAGGAGCAGAAGGGGTCTCTCCACCTCCTCCTGCGTCACACTGAATCTCTCTGGGTTCCTGTTTTATGTTTTGCAGTGTGATCTTGCACAGACCCTCGTCACTACTCACTGATGTTAAATGAGATGCTTCACTCACAGATACTGAAGTTGATGGCTGTGTCAGGTTCTGTACTGACTTAGGAGAAGGACCATTACGTGGAATAACAATTGTTGGAGCTTCAGCACCTGGGACCTGTGGTTCTGACTTGAGGCTTGATAAATCATGTGGAGTCTTAGCTACTGGAGATCTTAGTGGTGAGCCTGCTGATGTTCCAAAACTGCTAAAAGGACTACCTTTCCCTGCACCACTTTTTCCGGGGGACATGTGGGAAGGCAGTGAAGGAGTGCCTGAATCACGTTTATTAAAAGATGCTGGACTTGATCCGGCTTCTTGAACAGTAGGGGCAGTAGGAGAACCAACATGAGAAGGAGAGGCCTGAAATGGACTAAGTGCTGTCACCCCATGAGACTGTTGTTGGCCTGGTGGAGTCTGACGCATAGCCATTATTTGTCTTTGTTGACTAGAGAGAGGGCTTCCAGGTGAACCCTGATTCATAAGTTGCCGAGGAGACATTGGTCGTGCCATGTGACCATGAGGTACACGAACTGGACCCATCGCTGGTCGTGTCAAAGGCATCTGACCTCTAATCATTTGGTGCTGCTGTTGTATCATTTGCTGCTGTTGATGGGTATTACTGACAAACTGAGGTGAAGCTCCTTGTGGTGTCTGGTGTTGCTGCAGTGATCCAGTCTCTTGATATTGTGGAGCCATGAGTGAAGACTGTCCCATTACTCCTTGTTGTTGTGGAGATCCTACTGGACCCTGTTTTCCAGCAAATGTATAAGGGTGCTGTTGCTGTGCTTCAACTCCTTGCAACCTTGGGCCAACAAGTTGCCCTTGTGGACCTTGAGGACGCATTTGGGCCTGTGTTTGTCCCTGTAATCTCAGCATGTGGCCCTGCTGCTGAGCCTGCCGCTGAGCAATCATTGCCTGAATTTGCTGTATCTGCTGATTAGGAGTAAGGTGACGCAGCTGAGGATTCTGTGCAATGATGGCCTGAATGTTGATGGGAGCTCGTATTTGCCCAGGAGGAGCACCTGGTCTTGGGGTCATCATTACTTGTTGACCTCTATTCATCTGCTCCATCATGGCTTGCTTCTGCTGCTGGCTCATTAGATCTTGTTGCTGGTTTGGATTGCCAGGCATTATGGACTGGGTCTGGTTAGCCTGCTGTCCTATCATGCCCTGCATTTCTTGTCCAACACTCTGACCCATCTGTTGTTGCTGCTGTGCCACATAACACATCTGTTGACTCTCTTGTTTCACTTGTTCTGTACTAAGAGAGTTCTGCCTCTGAAGAGTAAGCTGCATTTGTTGTACTTGAGGTTGTATTCCAGCTTGTTGGTTGTTTACATAGCCATGTTGCTGCACAGAGCCAGGAGTTTGTCCTGACTGCTGCTGTGATGCTTGCTGTTGAGCCATATAAGCAATTGATGGTTGTTGCTGTCCTCCTGCTGCCTGCAGATCTCCACTTGGTCCTTGTTGCTGCATTTGCATTTGAGCCGAGGGCCCACCGCCCTGCTGGGGTGGGGTTTTAGGGCTGAGGATTCCTCCATCTTTAGAGACAGGGTTCTGGACATCTTGACAGAGGCCTGGAACTCCCTGTTGCAAATTCTCAACACTTCCTGGAATGTTGTTCAAAGAAGTTCCCAGTGCTCTTTGTGACTCTGTAGGACCTACTTGTGTTGGCTGTCTCTGCTGTGGCCCTTGCTGCTGTTGGAGCTGAGCAAGGTTCTTTGCTGTATTCTGCTGTTGCTGAGAAAGAAGCATACGTTGTGCCAAAATGCTCTGCTGCTGAGGAGTAAGCTGGGGTTGTGGCCCTCTAAGGATATGTGGTCCACCAGGCTGTTGACTCATTAACCCCTCAGGCCTCTGAAGTTGCTGTAAAGCTTGATTTCCAGCAATGCCTTGCTGACCTGCCATCATATTTTGGCTCGGAGTCATTGACTGAGCTATTAGATTTGGCTGTGCCTGCCCAACTGTCTGGTTTCCCATCATACCCTGTGGAACCTGCATTAGGTTCTGCTGTTGGTTAGATATCAATCCTGGCTGTAAATTTGACTGCTGTTGCCCCATTAATGTGTTGCTCATCAAAGGCTGGGATGGTTGCCCACCCATAGCTCCTGCCTGCTGACTCATAACACTTGACTGCTGGCCCTGATGTGGCATTGGCTGTTGACCCATCATAAACTGTTGCTGCTGTTGCAGTTTCTGAACCATTTGCATCCTTTGTTGTAACTGTCGTTCTTGAAGAAGTCTTGGGTCTGGTCCTTGTGCCCCAGTACCTTGTGGGAAGAATCCACCAGGTGGTCCAGTTGGTCCAGTACCAACTGCCCCAGGATGAGGAGTCTGGGCTGCAGGAAATGGATGCACTTGTGGCATTCTAACTGGCATTCCACCTGGAGGAATGCCCATCATCGGTCCCCCTTGTTGGCCCATCATAATCTGGCCAGGCATTTTAGAAAGTATGTTGGGTCCCTGGTTGGAAGGACCAGGAGCTAACATCGAAGAGCCTTGCTGATGCTGCTGCTGCTTACTTCTGTACTCTGCAATCAGATTAGTGTGCTCCTTCTGCTGCTTACGTACCTAGAAAATAAAGATATAGACCTGTGAGAAGTGTGTTGAGTATACATTTAACAGTGGTAAAGACTTTTGGTTCCCAAACTGGTCCCAAACTAGAGGCAAGATGGCATACATTTTGTTCCATCCTACCCAACATATAGGAAGAACATAAAAATGTCTCCTCACCTGATCCAGCTGTTTCTGGATTTTACTTTGCTCTTCAGTGACCAACTTCAGCTTTTCAGCATCTGCTTCTGCAAATTCACGTCCTGCTTTCTTAGCAGTGCGCTGCTTAGCACATAGAGCTTTGCGGGATTTGCGATGTGCTCCTATTTGCTCCTCGAGGAACTTTAGTTGCATCTGAAGTAACTGCTGGGTGTGCACAAGCCACTCTTCATATTGATGCTGCTCAGCATCATCTATAATGCAGATGGAAAGAAATATACAATTATACAGAAATTAATTAATTTTCTAAAATTAAAATGGAAGACAAATGATGACATCATAAGCACAATAATCACAAAGATCTTATCACAAAAATAGAACACAAAAACAAAAAGCATACTGATAATGCCTTGGACAAACTGGGGAGGATTTGGTCGTGTTTGAGCCGGTTCACTGCTTTCTCCCTCCTAAAAATAGCCAAGATAACATTCATCATTGAAAACCAATTTCAAAATCTTTGTAAACTAATTTAGAAGCAAAACCTAATGACCTTAGATGATCCAGGTCCAAGGTGAGCCTGAGAGTCTGTACTTCCTGGGGCTGAAGCCAGTCTCTGAGCCAAAAGAGATACTTGTTGCCTGTAGGTGGAAAAAAACAAAAACAATGAAGCAATGGTTTATTTTCTTTACATAAAGCACTCAGTTTCCTGATAAAACACAGTACCTGTTGATCCCAGGAGGTACACCCATGGGGTCTTGAGTCAACACCCTTTTAATGCCTTTAAGGGCCACCATTTTCGCCTTGGCAATTGGGTCCATAATGTCATCAGTCATAAACTTATCCAGATCTGTAAAAATATACAATGTTTCTAAGTAAAAATGAAATGCAGTCTGATCTATACACAATGCAATATACACTTAAACATACCTTTATCTGGAAAGAAGTTGCTAGGTATCGGTGGCTGTTTTGCAAGATGTTGAGGTGGCGCTGCTTGCTGTTGTGGAGTAAGAGCAGGGTGAATGCTGCTTGGCTGTCCACCTCGCATCATGCCCTGTGGCTGTCCCATTGCTACATGCGGAGGTGGAGGCATTGCTGCACCGAGCAATCTTTGTTGCTGTGGTGACAGCATGTTTGGTGGCCTGGGCACCATTGCAGGTTGACCCACAAGACCCTGAGGAGGACGGTGATGTGGTAGTATAATCTGGTTTGTTCCAGTAGGAGGTTGTTGCTGATTCTGAAGATTATGAAGATGACTGCCCAAACCTCCCTGCAGAGCATTCAACTGCTGCTGCTGCTGCTGCTGCTTCTGAAGTTCTTTCTTTTCATGCTCCAGGAGGTCCTGAATCAATAAAGGCAGTTCACTTGCCTCCAAGGAGCTTTCAACTTTGTCAAGATCAACTGCAGGGGAGTGCTGGCCTCCACCATCTGGTAGTCCAAGGGGATCTTCACCCAGATCTGAATGTGATGTAGGCGGTGGAAAAGACAGAGGATCTGTTTGGCTAGGAAGAGGAAATGGCACACCCCCTAAGCGGACAGTGTTCAGTGAAGCAGATGAATTCTCTGGCTGAGCTGAGGTCTTCGATGATGTTCCACTAAGTAGTAAGGAGACAGCTTCTCGCATCTCATCTTTAACCACAGTCTGTGCTGACTGCTGCTGCTCAACCAGGTCTTTCTCTTCAAGTTTTACAGAAGAGAGCCCACTTGGATTTGACGACTCGGCCTTGAGTGGCCGGGGAACAGTTTTGCTCTCAGTTTTTGAAGGTGGCTGTTTGGAAGTTGCAAGAGAGCCCTTGGCAACTAAACTAACTTTTGGTTTCTCTTCTAGCTTAACATCAGTGGTGACAGGTGGGCCTGAACTTTCACCTTCTGCTTCAACAAGTCGCAACTGGTCAGAAAAAACATCCTTGGGGTCACCTTGATCAAGTTCAGGATCAGTATATGCAAGCAAGTCAAATTCATCACTATTTAGCAGATCATCCAAGTGGGGATCATTTGTTTCGAGGTTGTCAAGGTTTCCCAAATCATCATCCCCTTTATCAGGATCCAAATCAAGTGCAAGATCATCTTCATCCTCTACTCCAGCTTCAGCTCCTGCATCTCCCAAGTCTTTGGTAGCAAAAGGGTCTTCAAGGTCAGGCTCTGTTAAGCTAACATTATGTCCTGTGGGCCGCTGCACTCCCACAGTATTAGTCTGAGAACCCTGTTGCTGAGTGGTTGAGTGGGAGGAACTAGGTGTGTTTGATGGCGTAGTTGGAATAGGCTGGGGCTGTAGTTGGGACTGAGGTTGAGGGTTGCTGCTTTGCTGAGAGATTACCATATCTAGGCTGGACTGCGGCAACCCAAGTCTGGGGTCTTGACCGCTTTCTGCCTGTGTATCAAGAGGATGTTGTACAAATGAAGAGGGCACTTCCTGCTGTGGTATGAACATACGTGGGCGGGGCTGAGGTGCTCTTGGCAGAAACTGGGGTGCTACTGGTCTCGCATTATGCTTCAATTCTATGAACTGCGGTGGGGGCTGCATTGTATCTGCCCCAGCACCCTGAGCCACGGCCAGGGGATTAGGCATGCCTTGCATCCCCTGCATACTAAGAGGGTTGTTTATTGGAGCATTGAGGAGGTGTCTGGACCCAACTTCAGACAAGGATCGTTGGGGGAACCTCCGAGGACCGGCTGCCTGGCCTTGCCACTGTGTAGGAAACGGTGGGCGAGGATACATCCCTTGTGTGATGTTCGGGACAGCTTGCCTAAAGACAAATATTTAACACAAAGTCTGTCAATTTAAATTGATTCTATTATTCATTAAATTGCTTAAAAGTACTTGATGCACATGCAATACAAAAGAAATTACAATCAGATGTACCTTAATATATTAGGGTCCATGATACCAGGAATTCCAGGAGGAGGCGGCCGACACAACTTCTCATCTACTGTTCCCATAGACAGAGGCAGCTTGCCAGCCATTGCTACCTGAGCAATAGCTGTTCTATCCTGATTGATTGACATATTATAGTGATGGGGCAATCAGTACACAATAATATACAAGCAGCTTCACATCTGTTATTTATTCAGATTTTGGAAACAAATACTTGATATGTGTAATCTGTATCTATTTCATGTCTGTATGTCATTACATGAATACCTGTGGGTAAGGAGGTGGTGCCCGCTGGGATTTGTCTTGTTGATAGACTAGCACTTCTTCCTGCCAGTTTGGAGGATTATTACTGGCTGCAGTTGCCTCCTTCTCTTGACGAACTGAGTTCCTCTGCATTTTCTGTCTGATCAAAAATTCCCTAAGTCTCTGTCGCTGCATTAGAAAAAAAAGAAGAAAAAAAACCAACTGTTAATCAAACTACAAACTACACATCACTAAGCGGTTTGTATCACAATAAGTTGTTCCTATACCTGTCTGTGCTTTTCAAGCTCTGACGGGCTAAGGCCAGTAAGAGCTGGATCCTGACCAGCTGAAAGGTCAGGGAGTTCTTGGGCACTTGGCATTCCTTGTATATGTGGTGCATCCGGTTGTCTCACAGAAGTGCTGTCTTGATTTCCAGATGGTAGCACTATTCTAGAGTTTAAATCTGCAGTTATGCTTTGTGGCTGGGGTGATGGTTGCTGGAGTTGAACCTGAGCTTGTTGGGGAGTTACCACTTGCTGTTGGCCCACTGCCTGTTGCTGGCCAACTGGAAGGGTGCCCATACTGGGGCTGCGACTAAAAGCAGGAGGTCCAGGTGATTTTCCAGTGAGTGGATCCCCCACAGATGGTGAACAAGGAGGCTGTTGGCTAGGGTGAGGTGAGCCTCTGAAGGAAATCTCCGTGGCTGTTGAGGATGGGCGAGGAGGTTTGTGCTGTGAGGTAAAAGCATCCCTAGACTGAGGCCGTGAGGGTGGTCGAGAGTAAGGGTCTGGAGACTGAAAGCGTGGGGTAGCTGGTGACTGCACAGAGTGTCCATCATTAGAGAGGGCTCCTGGAGTTAGAGGGGACTGAGAACTGCCTTGTGACTGAGGGCTAGAGGCCACTTTTGTGTAACATTCTTGCTGGGATACAGGCAGTCTCTGGGGCAAGGGAGAGGAGCTGTCTCCTGATGGTGGCCGAGGTGTAAGAGGTGTCTGGTTACAGGGATCAGAAAATGTTGATGGAGACTGGCGATAACTCTCAGGTGGATGATTCGGAGAGGCACCAGCAGGAAGTAGAGTAGATGAGCTTCCAGCATCCCCTTGGTGCATGCGTGGTGTCAGAGGAGCTTTGAAAAAGCCATCTCCAGTGTCCAGCATTCCTGCAGGAGAACCATTTCCTAGCTCATGTCGACCAACAGCACGTGGAGAAGGGGCACTCATATCTGTCCTGTTTTGCCCCATTCCAGCTGGTGAAGAGGCTAAAGCAGAGGGAGATGGACATGCAGATGAAGTATACTCTTGTCGGCTAATTCCCTGTTGGCCACGGAAGGGGTCTCCATAATGAGTAGTGTGAGGTGGGGAGAACAAAGGGGAGTCCCCTGCCCCACTGCATTTGGGTTGGGGACTCTCAGGAAGGCCTACAGGTTCCTGAGAAACCTGCTGGGGCTGAGATGGAAGACCCTGCAGTTGAGGTTTAAAGAATGGGTCTACATGCTGCGCCTTGCGAGGCATCCCTGTCTGTATATCAAGGGAGCCAAGACTAGCTGGCCGTCCCTGAGGTGCACCCTGTGGGCCAGGTAAGGGGAAACCTGAGGAGGCCTGCAGGGGGCTGGAGGAAGGCTGTGAGTAAGGAGATGGCTGAGACTGAGCTTGTGGGGACTGAGACGGAGGCTTGGAAAAAGGGTCTATCTGAACATTTGCAGAGCCCGAAACCTTCACAGATCCATCTGGGAAAAAGGCTGAAGATGCTGTATCGGGGGTAAAAGGAAAAGGGCTCTCCGCAGAACTAGGCTGAGACGGGGTGGAAAGAGATCCGGATGGTGGAGGAATCTGAAGGTGCAAACTGGGGCGCTCTCCTTTTACCCGAACTGTCTCAGTCTTGACTGGCCTCAACACCTGACTCTCTGCCTGCTGTAGAGAGAATTGAAGAATGGAACATAAGTAACATTATGTAAATCTTACTACATGAGATTTTTATATTTAAAAAATCTCTCTCTCACCCACCCACACACAAACACAAAATTACAATTGAATTACCTTCTGTGCTTTGCTGATCCTTTGAGCTGCTCTGTTATCTTTGGCCTTTTGCTACATTAAAGAGCACAAAATAAGGAAATGTGTATCTTTCAATATTTCATTTATAATCTTCAAGTTAATATCTCTCTCTCTTACCAGAAAGGGAACCTTGTCAGCAGCTGATACTTTCCTCCAGATTTTCATTATCTGCTTGCAGCGACTGGCCCAGTCTAACAAACAAAGGATTCCTCTAATTCAGTAATATTCCAGGAAATGGCAATGACCATTTTTTAATTATGTATATTCTTATTTCAGCTAATTCAAAAGGAATGAGTTGAATACTAACCAGGGTAGTCTTGCTTAAGGTTAGGGAAATTGATGTTAGCATAGAGAACAGGTGAAATTGTGGACAGATTTCCAAGCTCTTCATCTTTTTCCCAGCGCTGTAGACTCCGCTGATTGTATGAGAGACCATCACCTTCCTGTTCAGTTGGTGTTGGGGGAGTGGAGGGAGTAGCTGGAGTAGATGGTGTTGCCCAAGGGCTTTCCTCATCTTGTTCTGGACTGAAAAGCCCACCTCGGTCACTTGGGGAAACAGAATGTTACAGAAGCCAAATTAATAAAGAAAATCAACTAAATCATCTGTAAAGTTGGAAATTAACTTTGCCTGGTCTTACCGCAGATCAAAAAACGGTGACTGCGAAAGTCCTTGAAAGGACTCCATTATATTAGTTGATGGTAATGTGACCGACAAGGAAGCACCTGTGAAAGAACAATCTATTAACACTTAGGGTAAACTTGCATGTCAGTACTAAACAACTGGCCATGTTTATCCAGTCTACTCATACCTGGAAGGTTTCTTTGGGGCAAACCACAGCGATTTGACTCCCCTTCTGAAACAGGCTTTGTGCTAGCCTGAACTGTCCCACTTAGAGAACTCCCCTCTGAGGGTCCAAGTACCTTCAGAAAGAACTGCTCAGAATCCTGATTTTCAGACCCCTGTGGAAGACCTGGACAAAAAAGTAAATAAAAACTAATTGGTTATGACTTACAGGTAACTTAATAAGTAAAAACTTTATACAAGTTATTTACCTTCTTTCTTTTGTATGCCAGAGCCAGGGTCATCACCTTGACATTGCTCATTAGAAGAGGGTTGATCACCTGTTCCAGGGATTGCTGAAATGCAAAGCAATAAATTAAGATTTCCATCATAGCTTAAAATCCAGGTTAAGTGAGAGCGTCAGAAAACAGATTTAAGCAACTTACTTTTTATTTCTCCTGGAGGCTTTGTGCCATCAGCCTCTTGCTTAAGCTGTAGTGAGACTCCAGATGCTTGGTCTCCAACTTCCGCTGCAACAGGATGAATATAATGGAAAAACATGAGGTAATATATACATTTTAATAGATTACTGTCAGATACAAAGAGGCCTGATTTACCTGATTCGGGAGCTGCAGGTCTAGACCCAGGAGCAGATAATGGAGGTCTCAGAGGGCCCTGAGGAGGTCTCTGTGTCAGAGGGGCAAGAACAGCTCTTTTACTCAGGTCAAGTAATGTCTTTCCAAAGAAAGCTTCCTGTAGGTATGCAGGAAACATGTCCTCCAATTTGCTCTTCTTTCTCCCTCTCCGTTTTTTGGCTTGCTCACCCTCTCCCTCGGTAGCCTTAATATCAGGTGGATCCATGTCAGGATGAGGACCTTAGTAGGGAGAAATATATATGTTTAGTCACAGCCTTGGTGGTGTTTTTACCCTATAAGCAGTTAAATGCTGGTTCCACTTGCCTTCCTCAAGTTTTGACTCTGCTGCCTGTCCTTCAGACACACCTTCACCAGAGAGATGCAGACTCTTTCTCATTCGCGTGTGACACTTTCTCTGCCGAACCATGAACCCGCCAATTCCTATGAACGAACAAAATAGCTCCTCAGTGACTTAGTTAGTAAAGTACAAAGAAATACAAAAAAGTGCTGATCAGAATTACTTACCTGGCCTGTATGGTTTTCTTTTCCTCTTCTTTCCATCATCTGTTTCCTCTGTTACTCCTTTAAGAATGTCACAGTCAACCATGCCGTCTGTAGCTCTATCTGCACCAGGTTCTTTGTCCACACCTCCATCACGGTCTGGACTTCCAAGAGCCTCCAGTTTAGGTTCACACTCCATTGATTCAGCAGGGCCTGAGTATAAAGAGCCATTGTTGATTCTGCACCAAGGATTCCAAAAGACTTCCTATATCATGCATCAGCTCCAACATTTTGTTTATGTGAGCATAGGATAAAAACTACTGAATAGAACCACTACCTGTTATAGATACACTAAATATAGCAAACTGTGTAATTTTGATGGATCACCATTACATTTCATAAACTTTAATAATGTAGGTCTGTATTTAAAATTGCAATCTTTTTTTTCTCTCTTTGCCTGACCTTTCCCCTCCTCTCCTTCACCCTCGCCATCTTTGAGCTCCAGGCCATCAGGGGCACCTTCAATGCAAAGCATTCCCAATCGGGAGCGGCGTTGTCTTCGCTTATGAAGGGGAGACATGGAGATGCTTCGAAGTAAAGACATGCCCGTCTCTGTAAGCCAGACACCTTCTAGACGGTAGAACTGTGGCTCTGGAGAAATATCATCAAAAGACAGGTCAAAGACATTTATATCATACACACTATTTTCATATCGTATTATATTCAGGAAGACATTTAAAAAGTCAAAATTTTAATCTAAAAAAACAAGATGTACCAGGTTCTTTTATCTTGAAGGCTGAAATCATTGGAGACTCCACTGCAAATAAATAAATAAACAAGATTAAAAAAAAGTCAGATAAACAATGGATGGAGGTAGGAATTAACAAAAACAAGTAGGTCTACTATATACACTCACCAATAGGTCTAGGAACAAACGGAGTACAAGCTGTACATGCAAAACCTTCATCAGATGCTTGTTCAACTTCATCTTCTGTATAGAGACTTTCACATACAGCATGGACCCATCTGCAGTGGAACAACAAATAAAATGATTGAACCCATGTTCGACGCCTATGGCAATATGATCAAATCAACAACTTCCTAAAATCACAGTCCAAATTTTAGACCTGCAAGCAGTGGCACTTACCGGTCACAATGCTGACACTGCAGAAGGAGCTCTTCTTCCATGAAGTTCTCACGACAGACAGGACATGTGACCAGGCTGGCACAGGGACCACAATGATTGTAGTTATTCTGCCATTCGCAGTGAAACCCTGGTGAGCTGGCCCCACAGTGCATACAGCACACACACCTGCAGCAGACAGAGGAGCTTTGTAACTATACTTTTTTAACTACAGCAAGCAGTAATAAAACAGACTAATGGAGCTTATTCAGTTGTAGGTGCACTGCAAACCAATGATTACAAAATGACCAATTCCACTCTACACATGCACACACACAAATACTAAATCTCACGCTATGAACATGCAGGCTTTTAAAGAGTACAGAGAACCCCTAGTGAAAGATGTGAGATACCATTTGCACTTCCAGCCTCCTTTGGGTACAGTGTGTAAGGGTGGATCCAAGCAGTAGGTGTGATAGCTCACGTCACAGTCGTCACACAGCAGCAATCGGGAAGGGTCAGATGCCTTTCCACATACTTCACACACAATACACTCAAGACAACGCCATCCTTTTCTCAACATCATCTTGGTGATCTACACAGGGAATTGAAAAAAAGGATTTTCTTAAGTAGGACCTATTTGTTCTTTGTCTATACTCAGAACAGCAACTGCAATAAATGGCAAGGGCAAAGCTTACCTTGCTGTTTACGCAGTACGGATGGTAACACTGCGCACACTGAGCACAAGCTAGCAGCTGCCCCTCTACACCTCGTCCAAAACTGCCACACACTACACACATGTCCTAGGAAGCACAGAAAGACAGCATTCAGACCTTGCAAATGATGACAATAGACTTAAACCAAAGTCTGAAACCAAAAGCAGTTATTGTTTTTTTTACCTGCAACAAGACAAATTTATCAGTGTTAGAGAACAGCACAACTGTATTCTGCATTGTGTCATCTTCTTCCTCATCTTCCTCTTTGTTTAATCCAGTGTCTGCAGTCATGGTTTGCTATAACAATGACAAATACAATTTCGATTAGTTCAGCAAAATGTCTCAGTACCGTCATGCGGTTTCTCAGTGCAGTGAATTTAAATAAGATTTTTTTGTGTACACTAGGGCTGCAACAACTAATCGATAAAATAGATAATAATCGATAATAAAAATCGTTGTCGACGAATGCTGTTATCGATTAGTTGGGCTGCTCACGTTACTGAGGAGCGCGACCACAAGATGCACAAATACA
>JBBPDE010000134.1:23457127-23469604 GCA_037974605.1 Nannopetersius ansorgii
TGATGGACAATGGGGACAGGCAAAATTCTTCGTACTCTTTGGAAAAACACAAATATAAAGGTTGAAATTAATGTCATCATAATTAAAAAAAAAATCAAAATCCTAAAATCAAAATCTCAATTAATTGAACATTTGAAGTCGATTACGATTAATGAACGATTATTTTATTTATTTATTTATTCTGTCTGCGGTAGTGTTTCTAAAGGGAAAGTAATCGAAATAATCAATCTGGAAAAATTTGATCGATTATAGGTTCTGAATGTTGATTTCGATTACTTTTTGATTAATCGCCCAGCCCCTGATATAACAATAATTGTATTATTGGAATACAATGCTGGTAACCCCCCCATCCCCCATTTTGTAATTAACTATAAAGAAAGCTATGCTGCTTCCTTCTGAGTCAGTATATGAAAACCGTGCTGAAACTGGTTGTGATGCTGGAGGCACCAGCTGAAATCTTGCCTGGGGCACCAAAATGGTCAGGGCAGGTTTTGACATCTTGTACAGTTTACACAAAAAATGCCAAGCGTTCTCTAGGGGGATATACGCTTCTCGGTATAGGGTGGTGGATCAGTGGATATGCCTGGAGTGACGGAGCTCTATCCAATATCTATATATTTGAATTGGTATCTGTGATTCAATCCTCCGATGCCTAATCACTCCTGTCCTTCAAACCGTTTTTGTGTGTGTTGGGTCGGGGGTGCGGGGGGCGTTAGGAGCCGTCAAACTTGTCTATGAGGGTGGACAGGTGTGCCTCATCACACCTGTCCTCCCTGATGTTCGTGTGTGTGTGTGTGTGTGTGTGTGTGTGTTGGTCAGGAGGGGTAAGGGGAATGGAACGTGTCAAACGTCTCTGTGAAGCTCAGTCATACCTGTCCTCCCTGATCTTCGTGTGCGTGTGTGTGCCAAACTCCTCTATAGACGAGCATGTGTCCACTAACTTTTTGACTTCTTATCTTTCCATCTTTCCCTCCCGTTCCCTCCATCGATGCTCTCGATTTCCCCTGGTGGTCGAGCATTCCGCAGGTGGATTACTCGGGCCTGCTGGATCCCGGAACTTGTTGGGGATTTTCAGGTGAAGGATCCCGGAGATGCGCGAGGAAACAGATCGCGCTCGAGCCTCGTAAACAGCACGGCGGAGAGGGTCGTTCGCCAGGTGGGCAGGACGGCCGGAGCGACAATGGGCGGTGCCGGTAACGGTGGGGGGCTGTCAGGGTGTCGGGGGGTCTGACAATGACTCGGTTCGGCCGGGTCTGACAGAGGCGGCTAACGGCTAACCCAGCTAGCCGCGCGGCATCAGCCGAGGACCGGGTGCCATAGCAACGCCGACGGGATCTCGGGCAACAACACCGAGCTTTAGTTCAACACAGCCAAAACACGCGTCAGGTCGGTCCGAATCGGTAACCGAGCCCTTAACGCATGTCCCCACGCACATCAGCGTTGTTCTTTAGTCACTTCGGCCGTATTTTCGTCTTATTTCCCGCCTGTCTCGGTTCGTTAGCCCGTTAGCCGCGCTGCCGCCGCCGCTGCTAGCTGCTCTCCTCCACCACACGGAGTGACAGCACTCACCCCGGGGTCTGATCGCTGTCTGTCGCTCTGAAAGTGTTTTATCCAAACAGACACGACCAGTAGGTTGTATTTAGACACCGTTACTCACCTGCCTCCCGTCAGAACGGCTGCCTGTTGCTCAAAGTAGTGCAGTCCAGTCTTAATACGTCTCTTTCCCCATCTCTCCTCTCTCACTCACTGTCAAACCCCAAGACTTAACTTTTTTGTCGTATGATGAACAGAGACAGACATGTAAACGTAATACAGCAGTACAGAATTCTATAACCATAGGCATGTAATGTTTGTGTCCCTTGTTTATGTTCGTGTGACAGTACTTAATATAGAACCCTGAAATGATAGACACGACTGCATTCAGCTCCACACATGATTCTTTGATAGCGTAATGAGCGTACTTATATTTCCTTTTGCTTGTTTAGAAAAAAAGATCAGTACTAAGTTGCAGTAGAAGTTTGAGTAAGCAACGCGTGTTTCCTAACACTTGATGGCCCACACAGCCCTCTTGATTGTTTTTTCCATTGTTTTTCTGTGAAAGAATGTGTTCCATGTGAAGATCTTTGGTTTGCATCGGTGGGTGATGTACTCCTAGTATGTTCTGTTGCACTGGGGATAACAGGATAAACACCCTGAAGAATATCAAAGTGATTGACAATTTATCTGCCTTTATTTGCAGTTATCCACCTGTTAAAAAGCTAGATTACTACTTGCTCTATTCTCTTCTGCTTTCTGATAGGTCAGACATAAAGGGGAGGTCATCTTCTTACATGCAGCTTTTTCAGTTTTAACCAAGGTTTTGTCAGGGCTGATACTAAATCTAGAGGATATTCACTCGCGGTACTGTTTTAAAACCAAATGACTCATTAGCTTATTCCAATATTAAAACTGTGAGCTTTAAAAATAGATTTTGCAAGGAATTGCCAGAATTAGAGGAGTAGACTATAGAGCTTAGAACAGGGAAGTTGTGTGCCTTTTAAATATTTCATCAAATATCTAGCCCTGAGTGATTTTACAAAAATATGTGAAGGAATAGTTCAAACCAGGCTGATGTTTTTTTTGTTTTTTTTTCTTTTTGTTTTCAGGCATCTGGTGTGAGAATGAATGCTGACGATTGCAATGGCCGTTCTTACATGTCAGGTATTGGATGGTTCTAATGATTTTATGACTCAAAAAAGTTAACTGCCTTTGGACCTCTGCAGAAGCTCATCTTATGTGTGTGTGTTTTCAGGCAATGGAGATTCTTCAACAGAACGTGAGTTTTTTGCAGGGCTAAGGGGACCTACAGTAAGCACTCCCAACAGTCAGCACTCATCCCCCAGTCGTTCACTCAGTGGTCAGTACCCTATATAGACTCCTTTAATGGAACTTTGTCGTACTATATGATGTTTTTTGCTTCGGATGTTATTCTAAGAAGCCTGTTAGTGAGTGTATGTTCTGCTCTCTTCCCCATCTGTCTAGCTAATTCCATTAAGGTAGAACTCTACAGTGATGAAGAGGCAGGAGGTGCTCCACTTACAGAGAGGAGAGGTGGAGAGAGAGATGAGGGATGGAAAGATGATAAAGGGGACACCCCAGATGAGGTTGGAATGGAGATGGGTGGAGGGGTTCGAGGTCAGGGAGGAGGCGGTTGTGGAGAAATGGGCAGCCCTCAGCCCGGTTCGCCTGGACCCATACGTCTGCCCAATGGAAAACTGAAATGTGACATATGTGGAATGATCTGCATTGGTCCTAATGTTCTAATGGTACACAAACGCAGCCATACAGGTGAGTTTCATATGATTGAAACAAAATACTAAAAATTTTAAAGTTTTTAACTTAAAGTTTTAAATACATTTAAAAGACACTTAAAATGTATTTTTGGATGCAAAACTTCTTGGTAGGTGAGCGGCCATTCCAATGTAACCAGTGTGGAGCATCCTTCACGCAGAAGGGCAACCTGTTGCGTCACATCAAGCTCCACTCTGGTGAAAAGCCCTTCAAATGCCCATTTTGTAACTACGCCTGCCGTCGCCGTGACGCACTTACAGGTCACCTCCGCACCCACTCTGGTGAGCATATACAGTAGGTAGAGGCATGGAGCTTAAAACGTGGAATGAATAGATAATTGCAGGTGGTGTAGGAATTGTAGAAATGGAAAGTGTGTGGGATGAATATGAATATAATGATGTAACACTGAATACGCTCTATTGTGTTAGACATAATGAGGAGACTGACTTAGTGCTTAAAAAGTTTCCTTGAAGTTTCATGCAGAAAAAATACCTACTTAAAGCACTCAATGTACAAAGGTTTCCAGACACTGACTAGTAAATTCGGCTTCATTAAGACGCACCTGTTGCTGATACAGGTGTTCAGTTAAGGAAAACATTGCCAGAAGAATGGATGTTCTGGAGCAGCATCCCCAGCTAGATGGGTTTAAAAGCCACATTATCTGTGGGCTGTGTTGCCATATAGCTGTGTTCTCTGGAGTAAGGATGGAGCACCATGCTTATCCTTTGGGATGAGGTGGAATGTCGTTTGTGATTCATCTAATAATATCTGAACCTGATCTCATTAATGGTTTTGTGGCTAAAAGTCCTCACAGCAGTGTTCCTATGTCTAGCGTAAAGCCCTGTGAAGAGACTGGCTCTGCAGCAAAGTGGGGACAAACTCCATATCAATAAGCTTCATAAAAAAAATCTAGGACGAAACATTGAAACAGAAGGTGTCTATAAAGTTTTGGACATATATTGTAGGTTGAGCTGTGATTTAGTATCCAGTAATATTTTTTTTAAAGTAATATTTTGAAATACTAAATGGCAAATGACCTAACGATGGTCCCCCACATAATCTTGTCGTGACATTTAGAATATTAAGAAAACAGGATATCCTGCATGTGCTTTCAAAATGTTGATGTGCATTCACCTGTAGTAATGTGAAGCAGGCAGAGTGCGGTGGCTTTCGCTCTGTTTCTCTGAATGAGAGCACAAAGTGTCATGGAGTTCTCCGAAATGACGTAAATCCAGTTAGCCTATGCGGTTTCTGTTTTTTCCTTTTCAAACGTCATTGACGAGAAACCGTGTGTTATATTCGTATCATTTTGGGAAATTATGAAAAGGCTTTAATCAAAACAGACGGACATTAGTTCTGTCAGTGCAACGTAAAAATCGTCTCATGAACAACTTCTGTGCGCACAAACTTTCCCGTGCACTCTGTACAGAATTAAGAATGGTAATCAGACGAGTGGGGAAAAAAATTTTTGGACAATTTCTCTAAAAGCATTTCTCATTTTTAGCCATAAGGAAATATGTACTTATCTCAAATTTAGGTCTGAATTGTTAAATGGGAATGTACATCCTGGAATAGCATCATATTTTTACATAATACAAATTAGACAAACAAAAAAAAATTGTCAATTTGAATATTTCAGTTTCCTCTCCAACTGTGGGGAAGCCCTATAAATGCAGTTACTGTGGCCGTAGCTACAAGCAGCAGAGCACACTGGAAGAACATCGAGAGCGCTGCCACAGCTACCTTCAGAGTCTGGACCATCAGCCTGCACACAGCACCCAATCTGCACAGGGTAATTCAAAAAGACTTCTGCAGAACTGACATGTAGCTGAGCACACATCTGTGTTCGCATGATCTTACACCACTGTCGCGGCTGTCATTTGTACAGGTGAGGAGTGTCGTAATCTGGATGTGATTCCTGACCCCCTGATTCAGCCCTCTTCAGAAAAGATGACCTTCATTGAACGGGTGGCTAACAGCATCACTAAAAGAAAAAGGTCCACACCTCAGAAATTTCTGGGTAGGTCCCTTTCATAATGTCAGTCCTTCAGATCCAGATCTTGATTGGAGCTGTCCATTATATTGTTCATCAGTCTTGATAACCCAGGCAGCCACACTAGTACTCTTGCATGCCACATTTTATTGTGTTCTGTGAACATCATGACCAATCTCAAGTGTTCCTGCTGAGTGTTATGTGGGTGTTTTGACAAATTAAAGCAGTCGTGTTGTTTTCTGTTTTCTGACCAAAATAATGCGTCTTTAGTCTTGTAACGTTAAATGTTCTGTAGTATTTCTTTAATAGCATAATATAACTGCAGCACACAAAAATTGTGTTGCTGTAAAATAACATGACATGTATTTTAAAAAATAATATTAATTCGTTTATTAACCCTTATAGTCATGTGTGAACACGCCACAGCACACAGTGTGAACAATGTGAAATTCTTTCTCTGCATTTAACCCATTCACCAAGTGAAGCAGGGGGCTTTGTGATGTGAATTGTTTCCGTGATCCTGTCTGTAGGGGAAAAGCACATGCGACTGAGCATGTCTGATGCACCTTATGAACTCAGCTCCAGCCCAGAGAAAGAGCGAGGGGACGTGCTGGGTTCACATGCCGGAGGTGACCCTGCTGCTTTAGTGGGCGTAGGGAGTCGCTACATCCGTGCATCCCGTGGAGGAGGAGAAGAGGTGGATTCTCCACGCACCATGCGGCTGCCTCCCCCTCACCCAGCCTGCATGTCCGAGTTTACACCTGTCATCAGCTCAGTTTACCCCCACATAACGCCCCTGGGACAGCGCCTAAACTGTGGAGGGGGCATGTCCATGGGGCTGGCGGGGCGGGAAGCGGGCGAAGGTCACGAGGACACGCCTCCGGGCCGCAGCCATGCCACCTCACCCAGCAACGGCTGCCAGGACTCCACAGATAATGAGAGCATGGCAGAGGAGCAGTGCATCGTGCCCAGCGTCCCGCCTGGTAGCTCCAACCACCGTGGGCGGGAGAGGCACAGTCCCAGTCACGCCAAAGAAACAGACATGGAAGTAGAAAGGGAGAGGGGCATCCCCGGGAATCTGCCGCCGCTCCCAGCTAAAGGCAGCCCGCGGTCTCCGCCCACCTCTCGGGAGACCATGCAGGTGGTGGACGCCGAGGGGCGGCCGGTGCGCTCCTTTCGCTGCGAGCACTGCCGCATCTTCTTCTTGGACCATGTCATGTTCACTATCCACATGGGCTGCCATGGCTTCCGCCAGCCCTTTGAGTGCAACATCTGTGGCCATCGCAGCCAGGACCGCTACGAGTTCTCCTCGCACATCGTCCGCGGGGAGCACCAGGTGGGCTGAGCCGGAGAAAAGAGAGAGGGTGGAAGGGCTGGTCTGCAGATGGGACAGGTTTTTTGGAAGTGGGAGGGTACCGACAGAGAGACGTATGCTGCTTTGAGATGACACGGAGTCCAGTTTGGTCTGCACCAGATTTGTGGGGGGGAGTGGGGTGGGTGTGGGAGGAAGTTGGGGGGCAAGACAAATGAGCACTTGCTTTTACTGTTAAGTGAACACCATGCTTTCCAGTTGAAGGCTAACTGGCATAGGCACAAACCGAAGATGCTGGGGGAGAGTCCAGCCTGGTGCGTGGAGAGATCCAATGGCGAGAGATTAGATTAGAGCAGGGGGAATGCATCCCACCATCCGATTGCACTCCCAAATCAATTTATTCGGCAAGACGCAGCTGTTTTGCTTTAGAAGTGCCTTTTTTCTGTGGGGTTTACCTTTTCTTGGTTAGTTAGAGAAACTTGGTGCTTGAGCTTGCTGCAGCAGGAGGCAGGGTAGGTGTAATCTTGCCAGCAGCATTTCCACACAGTCTGTGTGTTAGAGGTTATGAGTGAGTGTGTAAGAATGTTTGAGAGAGTGAGTGACTGGGGGAAAAAACATAAAAGCTTGCTGCTGAGTGCAATCCACAGTTGTAGTATGTTTTAAAGCATAGAGACTTTGTGTTTGAATTCCTTTTACAGTAGTTCTGAGGGACTGTGGAATTTAGAGGACTCAGGGAGGATACAGGGGACTAAAGAAGAAACGGGAACCAGCAGTGTGAGCTGCAGATTTCTTTAGGGCTAAGAGAAAGAGGACATGTGTATGTTAGCCATACAAACGGAGCACACACACGTATTGCCTTAATCAGTTGCTTTATATCACCCTGTATTTGCTAGTTATTGAACTGCATGCCGTTTAATGCTGGTGGTTACCAGAGGCACAATATAACCTACTGCTAATTGCCAAACCATGGCAGTCTTTATAAGCAAGACAGCACGGCGCTCAAGTCCAACAGGATTAAGAATTAGGGTAAGCCTTGGATAACTGTATTTTTTTTTTACTTCTAAAACAGTGTATGCTAAATGTCTTATTTAAGTGAAAATTAACTTGAAATATTTTGCCTTAGTTTTTGAGTGTACAGCAGTGGATAACCTTTGTCCAGGTCACATTCTTGGACTTGCTGGTTTCCTTGTGCCTCAGATCTTGATTGTTGTTTTTACCTAGATGGACCTCACCTCAGTGGCGATGATGAAGTTTATTGAAAAAAAATCTTCAGGACTACAGAGGAGTTTTTGTATCATTTTTGCAGTATGAAGTTCCCCTTATATCCAGCCTGTGCAATGAATTTGTTAAGAAGAAGATATGGTCACCTAGCTTCAGTTAATATAAGGTACGTTGACTCTGTTCTAGAGTTTTATCAAAACTGGGCTAAATCATGTGTTCTAGACAGTTGCAAACTGGTGTAGAGATCACTGAGCAGTCAAAGGAGCCTTAATGTGCTGGTGCAGATCAAACAAAGACCCATATTGCATTCTGTGACTCTGGCGAACGACGGGAAGGGGTTGTTACCTCAGAGGAGGTTTGCACTTTTCTAACTCTCTGCTTAAATGTGAGTGTTTTGCTGGGGCTATCGGGTGGGCTCGGGTGCGGGCTGTTACTAAAAGGCTTTAGGGGGTCCTACAGTACTCACTGGTGACTGAGCTTTGGAACATATTCTTTTGTTTTCTGAAATTGCTCTATTGCACTGATTTCTGATATTAAAAAAATGCTATTTAGGGAAAATAAGTAACAATTTGATACAAGATTATGTAGGTTATAAAGACCAGATAAAACAGTGTGTTGTTTTTAAAAGTTCTATAAATACTATTTTCCTAATGAAAGGATCATTGTCACAAAAGGTTTCGGAACAGAAAACTTCTCCTTGTGTTGTAAAATTGGTGCTTGGTTGTTTGTGTGGCTTCTGCCCTTGATATTGGACTTAACTTGTATCCTGTACGCTTGTCCTGTGTGAACGTCATGTATGAGTTCATGTATCAAGGTACAATTAACCCCTAACAACTATGGATTGCTGCTTGAGTTGAGGGAAAAAGAGTGGAATTACTGTTCCCGAATTTTGTACCGTCCTGCCAAGGTATCGTGGCCTGTTTCGTGTCCTCTCTTGCACAATTTGAGACAAATATGATGGAAAACTAAAGCACCAATGAACGAATTTTGAAATCATTCAAGCTTTTTTGAAGTTTGTTTGTTACCACCTTTTCTGAAGTGGACTGTCCTTAAAGATACTTAGATATTGTAGCATGTTTGTCACTCAGCCTTTGTGAAGGTGGTCAGCTATTTCCCAAACCTGCTTACATGTGAGCCACTGATCTAGTGTTATTTCAGCTAGCGATAGGAACGCATCTGGAAGCCTCCCAAGATGTGCGTTTGGAATTCACAGTGAAGGCCTACAGTGTGAATGATTTCAGAAGTAGACTATAAATGAGACCAAAACCAGTATTTCATTTTCAATGTTAAGTCAATAGCTTTGCACCCTTCATAGCTGAGAATTCCCTTTTCTTCTACCGTAGACATAACAAATTTACTTGAAGTTATTTAAAAAAAATCAAATATATAAAACTTAATGATGCACTTAATGGTTGGAATGAAATTATGTAAATAGTTATATGGTATGTATGAGTGAGAAGGTAGCATGTGTGCTTATTTGTTTGCTGGAAAGCTGGAACCCTTGAGCTTGTAAAATATTAGCTGCAAAAATTTCCCCCCTTTCCTCCATCCCAACCTCACTGTTTTCTCCCCAGAGTTTGTTTCCCGGAACTACGTGTGTTATTACCCTAAGTTAATATTTTTAAATGAACTGTGAAGTGATCATAACGAGCAGCAAGAGAGAATGAGCGCTTTTGGTGAGGCAGGGATCGAATTCCCTTTCATACTTACAGGCTTTCTCCTGGGTTCAATGTTTTTAAAGGCTTTGTGAGAAAAAAAAAAGATGTATATGACAAAGAAAAACTCTTTACCTCAAATTTGTTAAAATATAAAAAACTGCCTCATGTTCTTTAAAAAGGTGTGTTGGTTTCAAGAGGTATTGTTTCAGTTTGTTTTTAAAGGAGTGTAACCCAACATTCAGTTGAAGTAATTTTTCATGTCCAATAAAGTAATATTTGTTGTATTTCCTGTCCACTTACAAATATCAGCTATTTGCCTTGTGTGCTGTCAATCCATACATATGCTCTGACATGATTTCTGATAAGGTTCAATAGGAAGTATTTGTGAAAGAATGAATGTTTCACATTTAGTCATTTGCTAAAATAACTAGGCTTTTGTAAATGATTGTGTGTACATTTTACTTATCACTGATGCAATTAACCAAAACAAATCCCTTTCATATTTTTGAGCAAAATATTAAATCTTTGTCACCAAGCACCAGGGGTTGCTGATAAGTGTCGGTTCACGTGTAGAGCAAAAACCCTTCATCTGAGCTAATGCAAAGGTTCTCCTGCATACTGTTTCACTTGGACAAACATAATGGAAAGGATATGTTATGATTTCAGATTCTAGTTAAATAAACTTGGTTTTATCTCATTAGTGATATTTAAGTGGAATTTGTGAGAACTGATTTTATACAAATTAACATACGCAAAACTGTCAGAGTGGCCATAAGAGAATACCTGTTGCCACAGTTTTATCTACAAATATGCTCCAATAAGCAGCTGCCACATGTGATTGTTTCTATAAAAATGATGGATTCCAGAAGGAAAACTCCAGGTTCGGATTCTGACAAGCAGTTCTGACAATTTCTTAACTGCCCAGCTGTCAAATGTCCAAACATTGCTGAAGATATTCCTTGACTTCTTGAAGATGCAAACAACTCATATCCATTCAGGTCAAGCCATCCACTGTTCTTCCAACTTCCTAAAAATGCAAGCAAGTATTCAGGGCCGAATGCTTGCACGCATCTGTCAGTGGAGGTAAGATCAGACATCAGTGCTAGCAGAGCCTCTTCAATCATTTGCAAAAGAAAAAGTCAACATTGTCTTAAGACCTTTATTTATTTTTTTTCCAGTATGAAATTTTCCAAATTACATGGGTTTTGGAGGAGCTCTTGGGGCAGCACCCTAAAACGGGGAAAATGGTAATTAACTTAACATTCATTTTACACTTAATGTATCACATGACTGCTTTCATTTTACACTTAATGCACCACATGACAACATAAGTAATATTAGCAACAAAATTTTGCCCAAAGCATTTTACCCATTATTTGCAAGTATCCATGTGCAGTATGCATGTTCAACTTACACTGGGTCTGAAGCGAGGTGGTGGGGTGCGGTCCTTCCTTGCCTCTCGTGACCGGTTCCTCACCACTTTGCTGTGAATGGCACAGCTCACGCAGTAATGAAGCTTAACATACAGCTTTGGCAAAACATACGCTGTGAAGAGAGTGGGACAATTTGCTCTGTTCAAATACACTATAGTTTTAGTGCATAATGCTTTAACCACCAGTGGGCTTCATTCTAAAACTGGAGTGCATAGTGTATAACAATTACATAATTAATCATCACACCCCTCCCTCCCTCGACTGTCTTCTATCTGTTCCTGAAACTGCTGCCAGCAATATTAGTGCATCTGTCCAGTGTAAGGTCAGCAGAGAGAGGTTTATGCCATTTATTTTATTAAAGGGCTGGTACTGCATGTATCAAAAAATTGAGAATGTATATCAGAATCAAGACATTTATAACAAATATGCATTATTACTATGAATGGTTCATTTTTTAAAAACATATGTTGTGCACCAAAGTCTATCCAGAACAGGGATATTATGTCCCTCACCATCAAACACACTGGCCTCAGAGATGTCCCTCACAGCCGCAGCCTCCACAATGTTCCTGATGACAAACTTCTTGATGGCCTTGTCCTTAGGCACGCAGCGGGCACAGTTGGTGCAGCGGATGGGCTGGACGTGGCCACGTCCCTTCTTGGCACGTCCGTTATTCCTCCTTTTCTTGGTCTGAAGGACAATTTCACAATGAGAGATGAGGGCAGAAGTTATTGTTTCTTCCAATATATGCAGTAATAAAAACAAATGTTTCTTCAGACAGCTTTTTTTTTTTTTGCTTTAACCCAATGTTAACAGAAATTAAATGTAGCCATTAGTGCTAGTAGGCACATGAAAATACGTTAAATTATAAGAACTCTATGGGACAAATCAATGGCTTTTCAATTTAATGAAGAATCGAAGAAATTAAGTCTGCTTATTTGGGTTTTCATATGCATTTTTTTCATACTTCTCTTGGGCAAAATACATTTCTGACAGACAAAAATGCGTTTATGCAGCTCTGGCTGCAGCAACAACATGGAGAGAAACAGTGAAGCAAAGAGCAGCAGGGTGACAGGGAGAAATAGTGAAGCAAAGAGCGAGAGGCAGAGTGAAGCAGAGAAACATGAGAGGCTGTTCTATACCTCCTCCCTTTCTCTGTAAACACGCTGGTGTTTGAATGACAGATATAAGACACACCCACAGTCTCGTTCTGAATTTTATTTCATTACTATCGGAGATTTGAACTCGTTGCTACAAAGATTCGCCCTGCTCGAGACTGTACTGATCTTCCGGAAAGACAACCACACTCACCATTTTCAGTCCAGCCAGACGAGAGGACCGGAAACACGCTTACGTACTTTATAAAGCCTGCACACACTTCCGGCAGAATCCTTCTTGAAACAAATAAAAGTCTCTTTTCAATATTTGTCACAAATAGTTATTCATTTACTACGATTATTATTATTATTATTATTATTATTATTATTATTATTATTATTATTATTATTATTATTGTTGTTGTTGTTGTTG
>JBBPDE010000134.1:23475807-23486420 GCA_037974605.1 Nannopetersius ansorgii
AACGCCTCGGGATCCCCTGGAAGAGCTGGACAAAGTGGCCGGGGAGAGGGAAGTCTGGGTTTCCCTGCTTAGGCTGTTGCTCCCGCAACCCGACTCTGGACAAATGGAAGATAATGGATGGATGGATGGATACTATGTAACCTATGCATTCTGTCATTGAACAGGGAACATCCATAGTTTTGTGTGTGTGTGTGTGTATTCCCTAATGATTACTAGAAACTAAAAATACAATAACCCCTCAGTTTTATGTGGAAAAGTTGTCAACCGCCATAAAAAGAAAAAGAAGCCTACTGCAGCATGTAGCATGACTGCTCTGTGTCTTATTTTAGTGTTTGAACCCCCCATATTTTCAACAGTTATCTCAGTTTACTTACTATTAGTAAGCTGTTCATCTAAACATGTGGGTAGAGAGAGTTATTTCAGTGTTTATTTTGTGTACAAGTCTTTGCACCCTGTTAAAGCTAACCGCTAATGTTAACGTTTTTTAAGCAAAGTTTTCTGATTCTGATTATTTATTTACCTTTACATTTTCGTTATGTGTAATGCATTAAACTGAGTTTAAAATGAAATGAAAGTGTTCTGGGAGCATATTTGGGGGCATATTTAGGGTCTACACTATAAAAATTGACATTTTTAGGCATTTTTACCAAAACACAACATTTTTAACTATATACGGCTGCTCTTGGAACGTAGCGTAGCGAAAAGCGGGGATTACTGTACATGTATGTTGTACTCCTTGACACATTCTATGTCACTCCAGGCTGTCTGCCACTGATGACTGAAAATGAGTGGCAGCTAAAGCGGTGTTGTGTTAGCTGTTGGAAATGGACAGCAGCATAAGCTCTATGCCTTGTAGCCTAGTGATTGGGACGTTCTCCCTGCAATCAGAAAGTCATGGGTTCACTTGAGAAAGGTACCTTCCCCACATATTGTTCCCTGGGTGCTGTGTTCCTGGCTCCCCACTGCTTCACTTTGTGAATGGGTAAATACAGAATGCTGGGCTGTTCATACTGTGTGATGTGGTGTGTTCACATATGACTGAATGGTCACATTTATTTTAATTTTTCTAGAAATCCCATGATTGCCCTAATAGAAATTTGCGAGTGAGATGGGATTTATGGCCTCAACTAAGGGCTTATTTCTAATAGTCAAGGTTCATCTCTGCCATTAATAGTATATTTTATTGTGTTACTTGTTATTTTATTGTACTATGTATATGGTTTATTTGTCATATCTTTACTGCATGAACATGAAAAGGAAACACGTTCAGTGTCATTTAATCTAACAAGAGTTAAAGTCATTTTGAACCATGTCTGTTACTTCATTCATCATTTTGATACAGTGTAACCAGCTGCTGGTGCAACGAATATTAATGTCAAATGGAGACTTCAGCAATTTATGCCATATTTTTTAGACAAAGTTTGTCTGCGATTTTCCATTAGGAGGAAAATAGTCCAGGACTAGTATTGTATGTGTGTGCATGCTTAGTATATTTCAAGGCACCTAAGCAGGACAATGAGTAGAGAAATGCTAAATTCTAGAATGCACATTGATTAATGAATTTTCAACAGCGAAAACTAGAACAGGCATTTATCCTTTGACCTTTCAGTTATTATTGAATGCCATTATTTAAATGCATTGTCATGCCTGCCACGGGTGTTGCATGTTCCTCTGTGACATGGCTGCAGTAGGAGAGAATGATGGAGATGTTAGAAGGGCAAAGCCATTGTAATGAGAAGCGAGAGTTTCTTTGGAGCCACCATCTGCTGAGAGGGTCAGGCAGGCTTCAGGGTTCAAATCTCCTGGACCCAGCCTATTGCCCAGCTGCCATGCCTGGGCACTCCCCATGGCCCACGGAAAAGCACCACACTTGTACACCTCCCAATCATCTCTCACTCACAAACATAATCCAGAGCACGGCGTGCCACCAAAATTGCTCTCACAGGAGGGGCAAAACCACAGACCGTCAGGCTGCGTCTCGCTGTGTCCAGTGTTTTCCATTTTTCCAAGGGTCTCAGGAGTATACGCTCACTTCGCTAAACCCAACACTTCTGCTCACAGCCTCTCCGACCACTGTGCAGTGTGTGTGCTATTCAGTGTGGTGACCCAAAGTGTGGGTGCATTCCACACACCCTCTTTGGCCCATTCTCTCAAGCGGCCCCTGCCCCTAAACTCCTCCGCAGGCCCAGCGTCTCACCAGGGAAAACAATCTTCCACAATTTTATAGGAATTTCAATAAGAAACCCTGACCATGTTGTGATTGTTTTTTTAAGGAGGAGGAGGGTGAGGGTCAGTATATCATCTTCTCCACAAAAAGACCCACCGTAATTGACCTGTTTACTCTACCGTTCCCCTCAAGCCCTTTCCTGAGGAGCTGAGAAAACGCTCTTTTGCAAAAAAAAGTCTCACTTAGTCGACGTCTTACTCAATTCGGCGTAGTGTGGTTTTGTCTTGGATAAATATCAAGTGACTTAATTTGTGCAATTATTCAATTAGCTCCAAACCGCTGCTGGCCCAACATTTGTGGGTTCAGTTGCTTCTCAAGTTAAAGACTCTTTAGAGACCTTCTGAGGCACTTATTAAATTAAGGCTTTTATTGTTAGAAATGGAAAAAGGATCGAGTCTTCCAGCAAAGGGAACTGGCAATTAGTAGATCTCCTCATTCGCTTTGGAATACACAAGAACAAAGGTCATTTTTTGTGGTACATTTTTCCAGCAGTATCTGTTATCTCCTCCTGTTGTGTCTTAATCTGTGGATCTTTCTTCTTTTTCCTCTCACTCTTCATCCCTCTTCACTTGTCTCTCAGCTCTCTTTGGAGCCTGAGAGATGATTAATTTCTGCTTTTTTGAGCTCTTGCATGTTGTTTTGTGTTGCCGTTCGCCACATTCCCAGCCACCCTCCCTGCTTGCCGCCTGGCAGGCCTGTGTGTCAAAGGTGGCTTCAGGAGAACAGACTGTGGGAACAGCCGGTTAGCCTCCCTCGCTCCCCTGCTCCCCAAGCAGAGGGGCAGCCATCAATCCCAGCCCGCATGAACCCCTCCCTCCCCTTCCATCCCCTCACATACACACACACACAACCATCTTCGCAACCCACACACTTGCTCCCCAATAATCCGCGGAAGCAATTTCATCTCGACTCGGGTGGCGGCCCATTGTCGCCAGCCCCTTCAATCTTTCCTAATTAACTCTCGCTTTGTCCCGTATCCGAGCTTCTGGACTCATCTCTCTGACATTCCGATCAGGGCCGCTCTCCGCACTCCCAGGCAACCCTCGGACCCTAATCCCACCAAGAACCTGCCTCCCCCCCTCCCTAAAACCCTCCCTCCAAGAAACTCTTTCCATTTTTTTTCCCTCCCAAACCTGCCGATCACCTACTTACGGAGTTAGGTAGGGGCATTAACTCCTTGGGTTTTTTGTGAAAGGAGAGAGCGAAGGAGGGGGTAAGGAGAAGGGGTCCAGAAAGCGACTCCAACCCAGACAATTAGAACAATGGGACAGGCCAGTAGGGGGCTAACTCGCAGCGTCACGCCTGGACGGTGGGGTATTTTGTCGGTTTAATGAATTGTCCATCAGTCCCTGGCTGCGTCACAAGCCGTGCAGGGAGAGGACAGCAGGGACCCAGACACTAAGTCGGTATTTATTACACTGCCTTTGTCACTAATTGAGCTAATTATCACTGACTCCTCAGCACTCCCACAATGACAGTGCCCCCCTCCACCGCCTCCCTCAATCCTCCAGTGCTTGGGAATGCCGCCTTATTTTACTCTCTTATCCCTTCTTTTTTCCCGTCATTTCTTTTTCCCCTGACACTCACCGTTAATACTCTGCATTTGTGCACTTCCAGCATTCCAAAGCATATCCATGTACCCATCAACCTCTTGGGTGAACTCGCTCAGGCCCAGATTCCATTTTGGCCCTCTCTGCTTTGATTCAGGCTCACTCACAGTTCATTTTTCCCCTTTCAATTAGGGCTATTAGGATGTACTTAATGATATGTCTTGGTTAATATGAAAAATAAATTTCTGTCTTGGACAGCTTGTAAAAATATATGAATTTAATTGTAGAGACAGACGATATGTCTATTATTAGTCTCATGCCTCACTTCTGCCCCTTTTCCTTGTTCGTTTTACTAGCGTGTTGTACTTCATGCAGTCAAACCAGAGATGCTTCTTGCACTATGCAGCGCTACATTATTGTTCCACTCGTTCTTTTGGTCACTCTTTCCATTTTTTGGTTCTGCCCTCAAACCCTGCTCATTTTAATTTTGTATATTTCCCCCTTATTGATGGTCATATTCTCTTGAGTATTTGCTAACAGTGTTTCATGCTTGTCTGGTCTTTTTAGTGTGTTCTGTGCTTGCATTCAGAAATAGAATTTTTTGAGTGAAACTGATGAAATATAACTAGATTTGATTCTGATTTATTGAATGACCCCTTTGTGTTTCAGCCCCAGACAACCAGCCCTTTTCTCATTATGACCATGGAAGCATATTTGTTTCGCAGAAGCTCTAAACACTTCTGCCCTTCTCGCTGTCTCCTTCTTTCTTTCTTCCCAACATTCCTTGGGTTTATCACCCTGCAAAAGTAGTCACTTTCTGTCAGAGGGAAATGTAGCATTATAGGTCAACTCATCAGTAGCAACTGTGGAATCATATGAAAAGGCGTGGCCATTAAGTGGCCAAGGCAATTTCAGAGTGTGTAAAGTCCATATACCCTCAAAATATGTGTAATTATAATTGACCCAAAATGACTCAGAATGTATTGGGTTCAGATGTGACTCAGACAAGAAGCCTGTTCTTGTTACTTCTGAATCTACTTCTTTACTTTTAATATGAACAAAAATGTTAACATTCAGTTTAAATTAATTGGAAAGCTTATTTTACATGCAATCCAGCGAAAGAATTGTAGCAACACTGAAAAGTGGTTCTTTGACTTTGGCCTCTTTAAACATGAAGCAGTTTTTTTTTTTTTATTTCTGTTCCACCTTAAATAGGTCAGCAGTTACAGTAATGCAAGTGCTGCATCGTTTAAGGTATATTTCTCCTTAGATGTAGCATTTTTAGAGTGACTCCTTCAGAAAACAGTCCTGGAACTGATGACCATATAACCTACTCGTTAGTCTGCTGCTGTTTACCAGTCAGTGATGGATCTCAAGCTTCCGGAACACACTCTGATTAATATATGATCTGTAAAGTTATTACTCGAAAGCTGCACTCTTCTGTGGATTATTAAGTAAAAGTGTTATGATTTATTAACTAAACATTAAATGACGATTGCATATTTAATTGTACCAAAGTACAAAAAACAGTGATGTTCATATGCTTTTTTGTTTATTTAAAGCAAAGCTGCCTGAAGTTGACGCATGAGGATGCTGGCTTTGGTACACCAAACTGATGTAACTTGTTTAGTTCTTATGTTCCTTTTAATACTGTACAATTTGAACAAAATGTAATGTTCTAAAATATATTTTTAAAACACAGTTTGAAACCTACCTACCCTAACCATCCCCACCCCAAGATTTAAGGGATCCCTGTTTTTAATGCTTTCCTGCATATATGGGTTTTTTTCAGTATTACTAATATAATCAATAACGACAGTCCTGCTGTACAGTGAATAGGGCATAGTTTCGAACATAGCCTCCTTTCTGTCTCCATCTCTCACTGTGGCTTTGCAGTGCTCTGGCTGGCTGACCCTCAGTAGCCCACCACTGCGCCTTCGCCGGCCTGAGAGAGAACTGAAACACGTCCAACCTCCTGTGGTCACGCAGGCCTTCCAGTCGAATGGAGTGGGGAAAAAAACGGCCTGTCATTATTTCTTTTTACTATTTCTTTATTTTTTCCAACATTAAGTAAATGAAGCAAAGCTTTTGGTGTTGTAAAAACATATAGAATGGACGCAGTGTTATGACACTGCTCAGACTGCCTCAGCGGTTGCTGTGGATTCGCTGGGCGGGGGACGGCCCTCTCACAGGCTTTCAGCAGTGGCTTTTGGGTCTGGAATATGTGATGGGGCAGCCCACTCTTAGGGTTGATTTAGCTTAATGAAAGCACTTGTGTCATGTCAGACAGTGTTTCTGTTGCAGGATATGGGTGACACATGGTGACGATGAGAATACTGCGTGCTGTGGTGTCTAAGTGAAAAACCACGAACAGTTCTTTACAGAAACTGAATGTTGGTAGAGAGTGGACTCTTTCATACGTGAAAATATAAACTTTATTTTCCTATTACACTATTTGAATACAGCAAGAACACTTTTCTACATCTCAAGTCCTAATACTGAAAATATTTCTTCAATGCCCTTTGTCACACAGCAATAAATATTTCTATTCACAAAAAAAGATAACAACATGATGTTCAGTGCATGTAAAACAGGTTTTCAGAAACAAGCAAACAAAGCATCTTCCAGGGTAGCTGTTTCTTTAAGGTATCTTTGGTCACATCCTAGATGGACCAGTCATATTTATTGGTCGGATCACTCTTGTATCTTAGCCCACCTGAATGAATAAACCCGCCACGTTTGCAAATAACCATAGCTTTGTTTTGCTCTACTTTTGGATTCTACCACTTTCATAATTTGCAGGTTTTGTCAGCATAAATATATATTCATCTGTGTAAAGTATTTACAACATTTTGGTTACGTCAGCTGATATACAGAACAGTTTCAGTACGGACTGTAAACTAGGTAGTAGGAAGTTCACTAGATTATCTTTACACTTCGGAATCCGCCATCCCATATCCGATCTTGTGCGAAAAAGGTTTATGTTCTATGGTCTCTGTTTTAATTTGATTCAACTGTGTACACTATTCCCACATGAATAAAATATGCTGGTTTACCCTTTACTAACTTTTGGCAGCAATTGTGTTGATGTAATTTATTACTGTGGAAATTATGCACATTTGCATTGCATTACTGATCCCAGTAAAGACTGCTGGCCCTCGCCATTCTCCCTCTGCAGGCTTTTTAGTGCTGTTCCACACTCTGACAATAAGGGGATCAATGAACAAATGTCTCTCTTCAGTGTTTCAACACCACATTCATTCATTCATTTTGAAAGGAAATTTAAGTCTTGTCTTTAATGCTGGTTTCCAATCACTGTCTATCAGTAACGTGCTGCGGTGAACCACCCATTAGTGAAGACTGGTACACAATGACAGAAGAGTACAAGCAACGCTGGGAAGTAGAATGAGTTTGAGTGGGAAATCATAAAAACTTGGGCAGAGTCCAGGAGTCCGCTACACAGAAATCGGGAATAGATGGCGCATCCCTGTTTCGAGATATACATCATGCAGCTTTTTTTTTTTTCCCTTGGTGAGAAAAGTAGAACTGCAGCTAAAGAAAACAACACAGATATTTTCAATAACCATCCTCTAGTAGGAGGTTTTTTCACCGGTTTATGAGAGAACATGCTTGTGGTTCCCTGGCCACAGGAACATCTGTCAGACTTTGCGTCCAGTTCCTGCTCTCCAGTTTCCTGCTCCACAGAGAATCAGGCACCAGGAGAGGGAGGAGATGGCAGAACCTTCAGATTGGTGGTTTTGGCCTCAATATCCATAAGTACTTTTGGACAAGATCCCTCTCAGCAATGCTGTATACACTGTAAGGACACTAGCACACAGAGGTCTTTATTTCATCTAACTGTAATTGACGTACTCATTTCAACTCTGCACTAGCCAAAGTTGCTCTACGTCTATCTCTAGTGTTATAATGATTTGAGGAAACCCCTCAAGCACAAGGATGAACTTAAAAGGAATACTCCACCATTTTTTCAACATAATCTGCCACATTCATACCATAAATTGTGCCTTTCAGTGTACAATCACTGTATCTGTGGTGGTACTTTTGATTCTATTACTGTTATATTTTTCAGCTGTACTGACTCCATACATACTGTTTTATTCCTGAAAACAGTAAATAATGAAAAGGAATAAATTTGCCTTTTGCCCTGGAAACATACATATTTGGACCATATGGACCATGTCTGTACCAGCTTTGATTGTACATTTCGTGTTGTTTGTAACATGGGGGGATTCAATTTTAACAGGGCGCTCCCTTTTTCTCCACAGTGTATGATCAGTTACTGTGGGCAATAATTTCCACGGACTTAGGAAAAAAACAGAAATCCTGTTGCCTCGAAACATGCTTATAATAGAAGCCATTGGCAAGGTGCTGTAGCAGCTGCCCACTGGATTGTATTATAAGTTTCTTTTGAGTGAGCAGGTTTCTGAGCCAAGGTTATCGCCTGTGATGACTGACTGTGTAGTACAGATGCGCCAGATAGAGATTAACTTGAAAAATGCTGGAATGTTCCCTCAAGAAGATCTTTTAAGGTTTCTCTCACTGTACATGCTCACTGACAGCTCTATGTAATTGATTAAATAATACCAAAGAAATGGTCAGTTATGATACATTTCTTGCCAAATCCAGCATCATTCACTTATGTGGTTTTTTGTCAAATTTCTACTTTTTTGACAAAATAATGGTCTGTCAGATATATACATACTGTTCCCTGGAAATGCACCAGTGATCCATAATCCAATTGTTCAGTTCCAGTTTGATTGTGGCAGGAGTGCCTCTGCTAGGTTTTTCGACCACCCTCATAAACACTGGTGCAGAGTCTGAGTGCTGGTGCAGTTGAGGCAACTGACATGGCAGCACCAGTGGAAAGTGCAGTGGCATCTCTCAGTCACCTTCTCGATACGAGTCTTATAGCCCCTCCCACAGCACAGCAGTTCACAGCCATCCAGTGCCGGAGACGAGCTGTTGCAGGTGCGTCCTGACGTGCCCAGTGTGCCAGTTTTCCCATTATAGGAGCAAAAATTGGGCGACTTCTCGAAGTAGACAAGGTCTCGTCCAGACGGCACTTTGTGTGCTGGATTCTCAGGCTGCAGGTGGCGTGGGTCGGCACGGTGGGATGCCCGGTTGCTTCCTTTGTTGGCGTACACCACTCTGGAGGCTCCATCAAATCGGTCCTTTAGAACATCCCCAACCGCTCTAAAGCTGGGTAAGCGCATCCAGCAGGTACGCACAGTACAGGAGCCCGACATGCCATGACACTTACACTCCTGACGCATTTCTGAGGCAACAGTCTATAGGACAGAGAGAGAGAGAGAGAGATAGATATTTGACGTTTAAACTTGAAAGAACCTTTGGGGATCCATGTTTTTCACCCTCATAAATACACTAAACCAACTTTAGTGAAAAAACGCAACGTTGTGATGTGGTTAAAAAAATGTTTAAACCCTAAATATGCCCCCACACTTTAATTAAATTTTAAACTTAACTTAATTCATGACCCTGTAAAGATAAACCCAAATCCATACTGTACTGTGTATAACTGCTGCTAGAATATCAAATACCGATGTACCTCTATATACGGTACTCATGTAATGCACTCGTAATTCTAGCGGATATGTGCTGTTGTTTTCTTTGGTATAAGCAGGGTAAATACAGTAATGAATTCATTTATTTACAGTAATAAAAATATGAACAAAGCGCTTGAGATGCTCCACGGGGGAAATTCTGGACTCTAGCTGACAGAGATGCATCACAGGGCAGCAGCCAATCAGCAGAAAGGAGAAATAAATAATGTTCTCAGATTGGCTACTTTCAAACATCCTGTCTCTGAGTACATGTGACTGTGACGTCTGGGCCACCCCTTCGTCCTTGTGCTGGTTGTTTATGTTTGGGCGCAGCGAGCAGCGGAGGCTCATTCCGTTCAGGTGCATCTGACTACCTTGATAACAGCCGCGCCCAAAATTATTAGTGCGGTTCAAAGGAAAAATCTGCTTGAGACTGAAGCCGCGAGTGGGAGGTTACTGTACATAACTTTTTATCTTGAGCCAAAGGTTACTAAATATTTTATTTTATTTACTGAATTAAGCCTAATTGTAAGGGGTTAACCCTTTATACCCCTAGAACCTATATAGGGGTCCACATTTTAAGTACTCATTTTCATAACTAACAAACTTGCATGATCGGTTGACAGCAGTTCCTGGATAATAGAAGGTGCTGAGTAATCTTTTATTACTATCAAGGCAATAATTTAAGGGGGTTGAAAATTCAAATTGTTTTATAAAGACATATCTTGTTATTCTACAATAGTGGCTGGTTTATAAATTCAAATCATTTTACTCATATCATTTGTATTTTTATGTTGTTTCTTATAATAGCTGTTACAAAACAGCTTTCCAAAAAAGTCCAGACCCCTTATGAGCTTTGCCAAAGGCAACAGTGGCAGGAAAACAGCCTAAAAGTAGGAGAAAAAAACACTGAGAGCAACCAGGACTAAAAAGTGTACCCAACCCATCCTGACCTATTATTCAGTAACTACTATGAATTATTCAGGAATTACTGTCATGCTAATATGTAATTTACCCAAGTTATGATTGTCCACATACATAGCCTTGGGGTTTAACTTGTAAAGAGGTGGGTGTGTTAGAGTTGTGGGCAGAGACAGGCTTCTAGTTCTTTGTAGCTATATATATTTCATATTAGTATCATAACAGGCAATGAATATTTCAAAGTATTCATTGAATAATCCATCCATCCATCCATCCATCCACCCATCTTCTAGCCCTTTATTCACTGAATAATGAGTAATAAAAGTAATAACT
>JBBPDE010000134.1:23513197-23531857 GCA_037974605.1 Nannopetersius ansorgii
GTGTGTGTGTGTGTGTGTGTGTGTGTGTGTGTGTGTGTGTGTGTGTGTGTGTGTGTGTGTGTGTGTGTGTTTGAAAAAAAAAATTGTACTGCCATCTTGTCAGTCATAATCTTTCTTTTATTGCTGCTGATAAAAGCATATATTTTCTTTATTTTGTAAACGCTTTGTCAGCATTATTTATGCTTTCTATTGATGCTTGTGCTGAAATGACATCTGTAAAAATCAAATATTCAAGCAGCAACTGTACAAAGCTTTACAGTGTCTTCAGCGGCATCTTTCTCACTGTACGATGCAGAATCTCTCCGTCACGACAGCAAGCGCATCTGTTGGTACTCCACTGATCTGTACACCAAGGCTCCTGCATCTAAGCTGATTATATACATTTAGTTGAACAATCTGCATGTGATGTGGGACAATATCCTCATCAACAAATAGTATTTGAACTTACAACACCCAAGACTCCATTCTTCTTTTGCCATTAGAGACTGTTGTTCAGAGTGAACTGCTAGATTTGTTGAATCATTGCTGATTTTTGTGTTAGCACACTTCACTTGTCAGTATATAAAGGAAACTTTCCAAAGTGGCTCAGAACTACTTTCTAATACGTTGATGCCTGCCTGTATGAATATACACAGTAGTCTGTTGAACGAAACTGCCCAAATAAACTCTCTATGACAGAGAAAAGCGCTGGTGTGACTCTGCAGAAGAAGTTGCGTCCATGCTGGGTTTATTATTTATTTGGTTTATTTTCAGAATTCAGTTTAAGTAATGTGGGTTTTGGGGCTGTCATGCCATATATTTCTGCCTTTTTGTGGTTTGGTACATAATTATAATCTGTGTCTTTATGCTGGTAACATTACAGATACCACAGAAGGGTATAAATCTTTTCCGAAAGTGTAGTGCAGTGGAAACAGATGGAGTTAGCTATACCTGAGCTTTTAGCAGTCTCTCTTCTTTCGTTGTTTAAAAAAAAAATCTAACTGCCCTGGGCCAGCGTTAATCACTAACTTGGAAAAATCTAGCAGTGGGAATTGGGAAAATCCTCGCGAGAAGGTGCACACCACCTCACCCCCACTTTTTTCTGGTGTATCCCACCCACGCACGCACACACACACACACACACACACACACACACACACACACACACACACAAACACGCTGAAACACAAACACACACTCACTTGTACACCTCTCTGCCTGCCCTCGCACTGCGTGTCTCCAGGGGTGTGACAGCAGTATGTGGGTCAGGGCTGTTCCCGGGGCTGCCAGCCCCCGAGGCCCCCTGCAGGCCGTGCACAATTGCGGCACCACAGCGGGTGCCATTGCTGGGATTCCCTCTCGTAACCGGGGCGCCCTTGCCCAGGGCACAGACACACTGGCAGCAGCACTGCAATCAATTCATCAATCCGTGATGGGGGCGCGGACTGCTGAAGCTCAGCCAGCCCACCCCTGAGCCGGGCCTCGGCCACCAGCGCTGAGTCTGGAATCCCGAGCCGGAGAGAGCAACCTGATGTGAAACGGGAGACAATAAGGCAAAATTATAACAGAATAATTTTATTATACATTCTCATGATATCAAAAATATTTAGCTGTTATAAAATTGGTGAACAAGAAAAACAAAACAGTGCAATGTTTGTTTTTTGTTGCTAACCCATTTAAAAACTAAACTACTTAACGAAGGATAAAAAACAACAATTAGTAAAAAACTAAATGAATAAAATAATCGCCCAATTTGTCTGATATCAATTCAGCTCCTTGTTCCTAAACAGTTACATTGCTGTTGTAATTGATCTAAATCTGTTTTTATACACATGTTAATGTTTAAAAAAAAATAGACGATGATATATGATGTTATATATCATATAATGATAACATTTAATGGTATTGCTAACCCCTAGACACTAGTTTGGTTAACAGGGCGAGGGGGGTTAATGTGAAGCAGGTTGCTCTAATGCTATAAAGATTTTACTTTAAAGTATTGCTGCTACTGTTTTAAAGGCCCAACATTATAAACTGATTCAAGTGAACAACAAACAACGCATAGCGTTTTCAAATATTCAAAAAAGTAAATACAGGGATATTAAAAAATTATTACTGATTTATGGAGAGGGTAAACTTAAATATTTTCATTGAGGAATTATGAACCTATCAGCACATTATTTTGGCCTTATATTGTAATCATATGTTTAAAACTTCAGCGTTTTGGCTTCTTCTCAGTTCAAACACACCTGTTTCACCTAATCTGCTGCATGGAGAGTTATGCTTGAAGAGATTCAATATTAATGTTTGTGTGATTTTATGTATCAGAACCCTGCTGTGATTCATTTTTACATGACCTACCTTCATATCTTAGAATTGAACAAGCTGTTTTTGTTACTGCGCCTTCATTTTTAAAAATAAGCTCTGTTCTGACTGGCTGCCCTGCACTGTGCCTTATTCAAAAACAGTCAGAGCCGAAACTCTCCTTATAACTTCAGAGTGAATGGACTAAACTGCTGCAGCTTGAATAGGCGGGTTTATGTAAATGAGGTGGTTTCTGTGACATCATAAAAACAATTCTTTCAAACCAGATTTGGAGTGTTTGGACCACCTGATTATAGGAAAATGTGCCTAAGACGATGTGCTACATGTGTTACATTTCATATTACACTTCTTTCAAAGCACAGTGACTCACAGGTGAAAAAGGAATGAGTGATTGTGTTCAGTTTTACCAGAAAGAAAGCTGTCTTGTGTAATCCCAGAGAGATATGAGCAAAAAGCGCACTGTTTTGTGTTCTATTCGTCTGTAAAGAGTGAAACTTTTGAATTCAGACATGTCTGTAAGGTGACCTGTTTGCTGAGTGATAGAACTCTCCTCTGTTGTTGGTTTAATACTGTACTACCTGGAATAGTTGTCTGTTGTATCACCCATAGAAAAGATGAAAGGGTGTGTTAAAATATGTGCTGCAAAAAACTGTAAGCTTTTCTTAACTTCATGATAAAACGCGACAGCAAATGAGCGACAATGAGAGAAACTTGAGGACTGAATTGCAGATCACTGATCATCTGAAACTAAGGATGGTATGTTCAACATGCTATTGATGCTGTGGTGTTAGTAGGTCTTGTGAGTGAGTTATTGCCATACTACTGAGATTCCTGTATTTTTAGGATTTGGGATTTTATGGGTTGAATCAGATGCTTTGCAAATATCTCCCCCTACTGGACAAATTTGGACATTTCGTGCGGTACAGATTCCACAAACATCCTCGATACTGCATTTTGCATACTTCTTTATAAAAGATAAAACTGTTCATAACAGTGTATTTTTTATTATGTATCCGAATCCTTTGGGCGGATATTCTGGCTGTCATAAGCTACATCACTGCAAATATAGGCAAAGATAATAAACCTATTTTTCCAGTAACTTCTTGTATTCTCTATCTCCTATTTGGCATTCAAATTTCCTGAAACAAGCTTTCCATCCACATGCAGCACTGTGCAAAAGACTTAGGCACCTGTGCAAATAGTTTAAAGTTATTTATATCAGCAGTGGGCTTCTCAAAAAAAACAAGCTGACTATTAGAATAAATGCAAACAAACAAGCAAGCCGTAAAAAGTATCAAGATTTCTTTTTTTCTAAAAAGTAGTTACAGGTTTGGATCCAGGTTTCTGCTCAGTGCCTCCAGTCATTGGGTGAATGGATAAAATTCCATAATCATCACCTAATTTAATCTACTGAAGTAAAAAGAGCCAAACCAGGGATTTGATGGAGCTGCAAGTGAAACTGGGCTTCAGTGAGGAAAGAGGTCTGGAAATGGTTAAGCAAATACTTTTCCGCACATAAAACCACCATTTACTGTATCCATGTTGTTTGTATTTGTTGTAATGTAAGTGTTTTAACACCACTGCCCAGTAGTAAACAGCTTTTAATCATACTTTTCTCAGGTGCCTAAGATTTTTGCACAGCACTGTAGCTATTCATCATTACATGGGTTTATAGCACACATTAGTGGTTCACATATCTGGTCTTGGAGGCCTCCCTGTTCTGCATTAAGAAGAGAGTTTTCTATACATCCAAAACACCTGAAACCGTTAAAGTGGTTATGTGAGTGGAAAGAAAATTTAAATGTGCAGGGCAAGGGGCCTCCAAGGCCCAGACTGAGAACTAGTGGCCTACATGAACTATTAAATCATGGTCTTATTCCTTACATATTACAGTGCAACAAAGCAGCACCTCTTAAACATGCAAACTATTCCTGTATTATGTAAAATCATATATAATCATTCCTATATTTGTAAAATAATTTAAAAGAGCACACAAAAAAGAACTCAATGATAAATCCTTATATAGTCTCTTAAGGCTAAATCAGCTGTAGCTAGCCAGCATCAGTGCCTAAAGCTTGTAGCATTCAACGTTTATTTGCAGGCTGTGCTCATGAAAAATGTTCTAATTCTTAGCTTCTGTGTGGAGCCAGATTCTGTCTCCCATATTAGATCTAAGCCTGCACTAAAACGGATTTTGTGCTTTGGCCAAATAGCCGTTGGCTGTTTTAGTCCAGTTTAGTCCAAGATTTGACTTAATCCATGTGTGAAAAATGAGCTGCTGAAATTTGTTTAAAGTTAGCTAATGGTGTTCATGTCAGCAGAGAAAGATGTGCTTCTACCGTTTATTCACCACACAAAAGTATGGGGACACACGTCCTAATTATTGTTTCAATCATACCCATTTAAAGTCAAGCATATTTGGATAATGCCACGCTTTTCTATTCCAGTGTGACTGTGCCCAAGTGCACAAAACAAGCTCCCTAAGAAAAGACATGGTTGGATGAATTCAGTGTGGAAGAACTTGACTGGCCCACAAAGAGCCTTGACCTCAACTCCGTTCAACACCTTTGGGATAAACTGGGCACATACTCCCACAGAAACACTAGAGGAAAGAAGAGTAGAAGCTGTTTAACTGTTATAGCTGCAAAAGGGGGACCTACTCCATATAAAAGTCTGTGTATTTGAATGCAAAGTCCCTGTTGGTGTAATATAGTCCATATATGTATGTGTTCTCACAGAAAGATAAAGTTGTATAAAAGCCTGTCATTATATAATTATATCTCATTACATACTTGTAAGGTGTTTGTGCTGGGTAATTCTACACTGTATTATTAGTTCTGTTTCATTTTTCTCACAAACTGTAGATGAGTTATTACAGAACACCCCCTGTTTGGAGAGTGGGGCTGTGAGCCCAGCCCCGTTACTCCGGATGTATCTGGTTGATCCTGGTCCACTCCGTTACTCTGGGTGTCGCTGACTGGGTTTATCTGGCTGATCCTGGACCAGCCCGCTACTTCAGCTGTCTCTGACTGATCCTGGATAAGCCTTTTACTCTAGGTGTCTCTGACTGATCTTGGTCTAGCCCATTACTCCATGTGTCTCTGGCTGATCCTGGTCCTGCCCGTTACTCTGGGTGTATCTGGCTAATCCTAGACCTGTCCGTTACTCCGGATGTCTCTGACTGATCCTGGTCCTGCCTGTTACTCCATGTGTCTCTGGCTGATCCTGGTCCTGCCCGTTACTCTGGGTGTATCTGGCTGATCCTGGTCCAGCCGCTGCAGACAGCGGGCGCTGTGCGGATGTGTTGACATGGAGACTTTCAGTCACCCATGTTTATGTTGCGAATTGAACAGAGTTGACGCTCTGCACTTCTTCTGACACCTCTTGTTGTAACCTATAGGCAGATTACTCTTCGATTTTCATTTGTGAATGAGCGAAACCAGTGAGGAGCGATGCGAACAGCTCCCTCGGAAAGCAGCTTAGCGTTTCTAAAGTAGGCCTCACGGCGCCTCGGATTTTCCCAGCGACTCCGACCGCTATGACGCTGCCGGCCCTCGGTCAACGGGCGACACTCTGAACTCGGTAAGACTTGACAGCGGAGACTTTGCGCGAAGTCTTTTGTCTGTTTTGGTTTGAAGCGGACCGGTAGCCAGAGAGCCGCACGTCGACGTACATTTTACAGCGTTTGGCTAAAAATTATTATACTATCTTGTAGTTTACCAGCTGTGCAGCTAAGTTTGACGTTAAACTAAAAGTTAGCCGATAAATAGATCAGTTCGTGCGTAGCGCACTTTAGTTAGCTCATTAGCTGCGTTCTGACTTGCCGAACCTCGTAGCTAAAATATATCCTTACAGTTCCCCTTCCTAAAAGCATCCCGGGCTGTTTATTGGCCTTACTGATGAATAATAAACACTAATTCTATTACAGTTTCTGATTCTGTGTGCTTATGTTTACAATCTTTGGTGCTAGCTAGCTAGCGAAAAGCCGTTGAGTGGCTAATTGTTTGCTAGCTCAGTTAGCCGGGGCTCCCGTGTTTATTGTGTTCACTTTATTTAGACTGGATATTAACTGGTGGTTTGCATTAATATTAAGACTGCCCCAGTAAGTGCATGCCGCTGACAATTTCAGGTAAATTAAAATGTCAATGTATTTCGTGTTTTTGACCAATTATAACTGGTTTTTGATTTCTTGTGGAATTTGAGACACCTTCACTCTAAAGTGACTGCCAGCTAATGTTTACACTGGCCAGAGTGGCAACACATGGTTGGCATTTGTACATAACATTTTTGAGTAGAGTATTATGTTCAACAAATTTTATTTGCATATCTTCATTCTGCACATTTACACAACATTTTTTCAAAGGCTTTATTCTCATAGAAACGGTTTTTATTTCTCAACATGCTGGCCAAAAAGTACGAGCTGAGGTTGTAATATTGAGTAACTTTGTGTGCATTAATTAAAGTGTACTTTACATTTTCATACATAAAGTGTATTCACATTTTTCTGAAGAACTGAAAGGATTCTGGCCTGAATTGTTCATCACTGTTTCAACAGGTGTCAAGACATGTGTCTGCTGCAGAGTTTGACTGCAGTGGTTATTTAAGCCTCGAGTTAAACCATCAGAAGCAGACGTTTGCCCCTGCAATATTTTCTACCGTCTAACATATTGCAGTGAATGTGACTGTGATACCACAACCGACTGAAATTTCTCATAGTAAAGAGTGAGGGTGGACCACTGTGCACACCTACAACTGAGCACTCTGCAATACCTAAAGGTAGAAGTCTGAGACTAATACTCTTCTGGTGCTTATATAGTCTGCTCACAAGTTCAGTATGGCATCTGTTCCCGTGTACTGCTTATGTCGACTTCCTTACGATGTCACACGGTTCATGATCGAATGTGATGTATGTCAAGACTGGTTTCATGGGAGGTGAGTGTGATCTTTTATTTTGTACTTCATAAACCTTACGGCTGTCTCACATTTCATGTTATATACTGGATGGTTCTCACAGTAGTCATATTTTGCTATAGCTGTGTTGGAGTTGAAGAAGATAAAGCAGCAGAAATTGACTTGTATCACTGCCCCAACTGTCAGGTGACACATGGGCCCTCTGTCAGTAAGTACTTCTTGTTTTCCTTTTTATTATAAGAAGTTGTCTTCAGTACAGCTTCTCTAGTAATAATATAGATGCTTTTAATAATAGTTTTTGGGTCTCGTTCAGAAATTCGTGCTGTTTAGGTTTGTCTCATAGGTTTGTTTCTGTCGTTTAACTGGATGCATTTTTCTTCCTGAAGTGCGTAAACGGCGTGGGGCCTCTAAGCAGTCTGAAACTGTAGCAAGTGGGCGAGAATCAGGGCGGCCTGTGAAAACTGGGAGTCCTCAGTTTGTTAGAGAGTTACGAAGCCGGACATTTCCAAGGTTTTTTTTTGTTTTGTTTTTTAAATATTCTGATCAGGCTGTTTTGCCATATTTAGGAATAGAAGTTTGTGTTGTTTGTAATTAGTTTAATTTTTAATTCTCATAGCTGTTTCTGTTATGACAATCTGTTAAGGAATAATGTGATGGTGCATGTTAACTTTTTTATTTTCATCTTTGTTTTAGTGCTGATGAGGTCCTTCTCAAGCCGACAGGAGCTCAATTGACAGTTGACTTTCTAGAGGAGCGTTCCTTCAGTGTTCCAGTCTTGGTCTTGAGGAGGGATGGCCTGGGCATGAGCCTTCCTCCATCATCTTTCTCCGTCTCTGATGTTGAGCACTATATTGGTAAATTACTTGCTTTCCAGCTGTAGCCTAGTGCTGTTAGAAGTAATGTAATTTTTCTCATTACATTTCCGTAGTTTTGTGTATTCATGAGACTTCAGTTTTTTCCCCTAACACTTTTTAGAGAATGACATCAACCAATGAATGCACTTTTAATTAAATGCTTCTCATCTCGTAGGAAGTGACAAGGAAATTGACGTGATTGACGTGATCCGTCAGGCAGACCTAAAGATGAAACTTGGGGATTTTGTTGCATTCTATAACAGTCCCAACAGAGACAGAGTGCTCAATGTGATAAGCCTGGAGTTTTCAGATACTAGGTATAATTTTGTGTATTTTGAACTTGTCCTTGACTCTGTGGACCTAATCAGATGTTTAACTCAAAGCTTTCTATGCCTTTAGGCTGTCTAATCTGGTAGAGACACCAAAAATTGTGAGGAAACTGTCATGGGTGGAAAACCTCTGGCCTGAAGAGTCTGTGTTTGAGAGGCCAAATGTGCAGAAGTACTGCTTGATGGGGGTGAAGGATAGCTACACAGACTTCCACATTGATTTTGGTGGAACCTCTGTGTGGTACCATGTGCTGCGAGTATGCCGTGTTCATTTAATATTAGTTAAGCAACTACAGCTGACAGCCTATCTGTCAGTTAGTATAAATGAGAAGACGTTAACATATGAAGTGAGAAGACTAGTGAGTATCATGTACGTTCTTGTCTCAGGGTGAGAAGATCTTCTACCTGATCCGTCCGACAGCTGCCAACCTGGCCCTGTTTGAGCGCTGGAGCTCTTCTTCCAATCAAAATGAACTCTTCTTTGGGGACCAAGTAGACATGTGCTACAAGTGCTCAGTCAAGCAAGGAAATACTCTCTTTATCCCTACTGGTATGCAGTCTTTCTGTTTTCTGTTTGTTTGTGTTCTTCTTGCAGTGCATAAAAAATATTTCGTCCTATTTGCTCTTTGTCTTAAATTCAGTCTAGGTCAACGTGTAGTGTGTAGTAGGAATAGTGTTCGTAGTTCAGTTGTTTTTAGGTGATTAGGTGAATGGGAAAGTTTGTGGATAGCACAGTTTTATGGTTTATCCTGTGGATCCAAAGATATGCTTATCTCTGCTGTACTCACAACTGTTTATTGAACATAATTGTATGTCAATGATAATCAGTTCTAGGGTAAAGTCTGCAGTTGCTGAGTCTTAAAGGTCATGAAGATAGAAATTATATTTGATTGTCTGTGGTCTTTTTGTCATCTGGCAGGTTGGATCCATTCAGTTCTCACTCCTGTTGACTGCCTGGCATTTGGTGGCAATTTCCTTCATAGCCTCAACATTGACATGCAGCTTCGGTAACGTGTCTTCTTTTTATTTTATTTTTTAGATATTATGATTAGTTAGTACATTACGTTGCATTATGTAAAATAAACGTTTTTGTTTCTAACTTTTCTGTTTGTTGTCTTTGTCAGGGCATATGAAATCGAAAAGAGACTCAGCACAGCAGATTTGTTTAAGTTTCCTAACTTTGAGACTGTGTGCTGGTATGTTGGCAAGCACCTGCTTGATACCTTCAGAGGTAAGCAAATATTTGTTCAGAAATTTTGAATCATTAACATTGTTTTGATTGGTACCTGAAATGATCCATGTTGAATTTGAAAGCTAACTGTGGAAAATTGATGTGTGTTAATTGTGTGGGAATGAAGTCATTTATGTGGGCATCTTATGCTTTTTGGAGACGAAGGCTTTTGTCCGCAGATTAAATTACAATAACAGTTGCTAAATCATGTCAACCTCGTACTGTTCTGTTGACACATACTGTTGTGTTTCTTGTAGGTTTAAGGGAAAACCGTCGGCATCCTGCCGCTTACCTAGTCAATGGAGCCAAGGCTCTTAATAATGCCTTCAGAACCTGGACCCGCAAAGAGGTAATCAAAAGATCTGTTACAATCATATAACTCTATAAAGTTAATCAAAATAGTATTAAGACAAATTAATTTATGGTCTGTGTTTGGAAGTTGTTTTACTGTTATTGCCATTCTACATGATGGGTGTGAGTTTGAAGTACATCTTGTCCCACAATGCCATTTTCATCTAAAAACTAATTTCTTTGGAACTGCTGAGTGTATGTTAAGTGCATGTGGGTTCATTTGTCTTTTAGTCCTTGGCTGAACATGAGGATGAGATCCCTGAGACTATAAAGACACAGCAGCTGGTGAAGGACCTTGCTAAAGAGATACGACTTGTGGAGGTGGGTGTCACTCTTTTTATTGAAGTATTTAGGGAAAGACTTTTGAATTTTCCTTGATGTGTAATTGTAGGCCCACTGCTTATTGTGTGTTTATCTCTTTCTAGGATATTTTCCAGCAGAACATCGGCAGAAGTGGTGCTCCCTTTGGTGGCTCACAAGGCCTTCCTTCTCCTCATCCCAAAGCCCCATTAACTGCTCCTCTCAGCTCTGGCAGACCCCCAGGTAAAAAGAGGGGTCCCAAAGCTAAGGATGTGGCTGGAGGAGGGGGTGTAGCCCCCCCTGGGGCCAAAAAGAAGGGCCAGAAAGGGAAGGAGATGAAGACAGAGGCAGGAGAGCTGGATATGCTTGAGATCCATACTAAACATACCCTCAAGAAATTCCAGCCAGCAAATAAGCCCAAGAACAAGAGCAAGGTACAGAAAATATATTATGTATTTTGATTTTATTATGTCCTTTGGACATAAAATGTTATGGGTTGTAAGTTATACACTGTTTACTTTTTTAATTTCTAAAAGATGGATCTACCTGGTGCTTGTCTTGCTGATTTTGATGGGAAGATTAAAAAGAGCAAGCTGAAACTGGTCCTGACCAATGGCAAAATACAAGGGTATGATTGTGTTTTCGTGGTTGACAGATAATATCCCTCTAATCTAGTTTAGTACTTGAGTTTTTTTAGGCTTTTTTTGTGACTTGATTGTACTTGTTGTCCTTTTAGGAAAAAGGGGGGGCGTTCAAACAATGCTAATGGAGCCGGACGCCCTGCTCAGTTTCAGCCTCTAACAAGCAGCTCAGCTCTTTCAGACTTTGATTCTGAAGATGAACTTCAAATTGATGAAAGTCCTCCTCCTCGCCGCAGGCCAACCGCACCCAGCAAGAAAAAACTTGCTGGTAGGATCAAGTTTTTCTGTCATGCTGTTCAGATATTTCAGAACTTTATAACAATTTGCATTAATACATGAGATACAACACAATATTGTTGTTGTTATGCAGCAGGTCTTCCAAGGAAACTACCTCGAGCAAAACCGTGCACTGACCCACACAGAGTCAGAGAACCGGGGGAGGTGGACTTTGACATTGAGGTAAATTCTCAGACTCTCTATAATGTAGTACTTCCGTCTCATGGATAGCTGAGTGTGGCGGTGGCAATAAATATCAGCAGACATTACCTTCTAAGTTTTTGTGTCCCTCAGGAGGACTACACCACAGATGAAGAGATGCTCACTGTGCAGGGTGTGAAGGGTGGAGCAGGAGGAATTCTGGATTTACTTAAGGCCAGCAAACAGGTGGCTGGCCTGGACCCAGCTCTCAGGTACACTATGCACTTTCTCTTACTTTAACCTATTTAGTAAGTAGTACTATATGTTTTTTACCTTTTTTACCTAGAACGTCGATACATCAGCTGAAATAATGAATTACTTTAGAGAAGAAAAAGATTGAAATGGTGTACACATTATTTAGAGAGAACCTCAGTGCTTATTTTTCATTTTGTCACTTAGTGAGGAAGCTCCTGCTTCTCCCAGCACCAGAGATGCCATCCAGGGAATGCTCTCCATGGCCAACCCTCCTTCTTCCTCTTCATCTTCCTCTTCTTCTTCTTCTTCGTCCTCTTCGTCTTCCTCTTCTCCTCTCTCTGTAACTGGTGGCGTTGAGGGGCTGGTGGTCATGAATGAAAAAGGCAGGAGAGGTACATGGATGAGTAGTGCTCAGAAAAAGGGTGAGAAGAAGGCCACCATTCAGAGGCCTGGCAAACGGCCCATCAAGCGGCCTGCCAGGCACTTAAGCGACGAGGAGAGTCCAGATGAGCAGGAGACGCTGGGCACCTGTTTCAAGGACTCTGAATATGGTGGGTTTTGGCTAGAGATGCTATTGTCTTGTAGATCCTTGTAATATTTAATTTAATTTTTTCATTTTGTGATGCTTTTTTTTTTTTTTTTTAAATATTTCTCTCTCTATTTTAGTGTACCCTTCATTAGAGTCAGATGAAGAGGACCATACAATGAAGTCCAAAATGAAGAGAAAGAGGAACTGGGATGATACACCATGGAGTCCTAAAGGTACCAGCTTATAAAAATATTTTTGTTTTATTTTAGCTATGATTTTTATTGCCTCATATGTCTGTACTTAACTGACAAAATATTGGTCATTGTTCCTCTAATTCTAGCCCGTGTGACCCCCACCCTGCCCAAGCAGGAGCGACCAGTGAGAGAGGGCGTCAGAGTGGCATCGGTAGAGACTGGGCTGGCTGCTGCCGCTGCCAAGCTGGCCCAACAGGTGAAAATTGTGCTACCATGCATATACAGCCTATCAGTAAGCAGTGCTGATAACAGAGTTAACCTTTGAATATTTTACTGTCTTTTGATGTGGTATTAGCAGCAACAGAAGACAACAGCCAAGAGAAAATACACAAAAAAGAAGGCCCCTCAAGAGAAAGCCCACACAGCAGCGTCACAGCTCCAGCTACAGGCAGACTCCAGTCCAATGTCCCCCCCACTGCCCCCTGAACCTACAGTGGACTGTATCGCGGAGGAGAGGAGAGTAGAGGTCTACTCCGCCAGCCTGCTCGACCATGAGTACACAGCTGGACCCTATGGCCCAGGTGGTCCCAGAGGAAGTGCTGCCATGGCCCCAGGGGTATTCCTAACCTCAAGACGACCCTCTCTTTCACCCCAAAACAGCAGCAGCTACTCCCCCTCTACACCTTCACCTGCTGGGCTGGCAAGTCCTGGGTCTGCTGGAGCAGGACAAGGTAATGCTGTCCTGCTATTTGTCCTTAAAAGCAAAACATTGAAAAACAGTGTTGCAAATCAAGAGCTTAAATCTTACATTGCTACTGATGGTATAATATATGCAAAAAAAAATTGTTACATGAAATCAAAGTAGCATGTAGGTTTCACCATATATGGTAGCCAACATGTGTTGATGCGAAAGTTTTCCGATAATGGAAAAAAATTGTGTGTATAAACTGTACCAATTTTATTTTTTTTTCTCTTCATAGGTAAACGTCCAAAGAAAGGACTTGCCACAGCTAAACAGAGACTGGGAAAGATTCTGAAAATACATCGTAATGGCAAGCTTCTTTTGTGAGGGGACTTTGGAAAAGACAGTGATGTGTGGGGAAGAAATAGGGCAAAGGAGTACAGAGGACAATAAGAGTACAGATTGGCTGTACAGATTGGCAGAAAGACACTGTGTGACTGAATGTGACAGAACAAAGGACGGCATGACTGATTTGACTATTGTGATTGTGACTTTCATATAAAATGTGCTATTCATCATTTTAAGCTCATTACCTCCTCTTTTTTAGCATGCTTTTTTTATTACTCATTTATTTAATGTTTTAGGCATCAGTTTGTTAATCTGTTATTACATGCTATTTGTGTATTGTAAAACAATAAGTACAAGCTACAAAGCACTTAAGAGGTTAGTGCGGATATGGCTTCAGTCTTCATTACTGTAACAATACTGGTGCATTTAATTGTGTTGCCCTCTTCTTTCTAGCAGTGGTTAATTTTCCAGGTGATTATCAGGTGAGTCGTAGTAACTTGGTATTTGAGGGCGACTGAGTATGCTTAAAATGTGCAGCTGTTTTTCTTGTAGCAAGTCAAGTAGTTGTAGAAGATGAGGACAGCCTCGTTATTTTGGGTGTAATTCAGCAACACCAGGTTGCTCCACTCTAAGATGTACTGTTCCACAGCTAAGATGTACTGACCTCAGATGACACTGAGGAATTCATGGTCATTTGAATCATCAGGACAACTGCTATAGTAATGAAGGCTAAAGCTGAATTGGGGCTGTTAACAAGTATGATGTAATGCTGTCTCTCAGAGGGTGCAGCAGAGAACACTTTTTTTCTTCTTATTTTTGGAAGATGCTATACATATTCAGTGCTCTATCAAGCATACAAGATCTGACCGTTGTCTATGTGTAAAATCTCATCAAAAAACACCCAAACATTCAGTGAAAATAATAAGCTTTCCTTACTATTTTGCTCAGCAGAGTGTGCTCAGCTCAGAATATTTGAAGAATCCAGTAGGGAAAGCTCCACAGGAGGATGGTGTTTAAGACCATCTTAAAGATCTTTTGATCATCAAACAAATGTAAACAGTAAAGTGGATTCTGCCCTCAGCACCTTTTAAAGATCTATGTTCTAATGCTCATTTGTCACACTTTGCTTTTATGTACTGTTTTACCATAGTCCTATAACGTATTTCTACTGATTACTGTCATCTCTGTAAATATACATTTATAGTCACTCAGCACAGACAGTAGGATGTCTTGATGTTGTCTTGCTCTTCGTTTTCTATGTTTTCCTCCATTTATCTGTTTAAATGTAGTTTCTGCCAGCTGATACCAGCAGGAGTGGTGTGGTACCTTTTAGTGAAAATGGTAATGCATCTAAAAAGGAATTTGTGTAGAATGTCATGATTGAGATCTGGGGGTAGGGTGGGGGGAGGCTTCCAAGTTTAGTGTACATAATTGGTGTAATTTTGTTATAGCTGCAAGGAAAGGTTTGTTGCATTTAAATCTTTCTTAACATACCTTGTACAAAGATACCTTACTGTTTTGGGAAATGTGTGACAGTTTAACAGCAAGCTGTTTAGACCTTTTTATTTGTATAGGGTAAATGTTATTTTTTGGTTGATGGTAAGGTGATAATGAAGTTAATGTCCTCTATAGTTTTGCCAGTTTATTACTGTTCACTTTCTGCTTTACTCCCTCACCAATATAAACTGTAATGTTGATATATCTTAGTTTTTTAATATTCATTCTAGAGGCGTTGAATATGTTCTTACTAAATCTGAATTATTATTATTATTTTTTTTATCATTTTAACTTTTTTGCTCCTCCATTGACTAGTGTGACAAAAAATGAGAACTGATAAGTGGGCCAGTTCAAATGTCCTTTTTGTGCAGCGGCCTCCCCACGTGTTCTAAATATGTGGTTAACGTGGTAAAAAAAAATTGTGCTTATGATGGCAATTAGACAAAAAGCTTGGTCATCCCAGTCAATCTGAGGAAAGATTACTTTGTTGTATATTTCTTCTGCCCCTTAAGACCAATTAAACTTCTTGTTTGAATTTTAGTTATTTGCTTCTCTGTCATCACCTCTGTTGTATTTGTTCTGTTTGATCTGTGGATGTTTTTTCCATTTTAAGTATTTTCTGTGTGTTAAGTTTGTCTTGTTTTACACACAGTTCCTCTCAGGGTTTATTTTGTATCTCGAATATCATTTTTGGTGAAATGCATTAAACAAACCATCAAAAGTAGTGTATCACCAATTTAAGGCGCGTACAAGTTGAATCCACAGCGTATTGAGGATTAGACATGTTGACTTTGTCCTAGCCAGCAATTTGGTTAATAATTTGAAAGGTTTGAACAGATTTTTCAAATGAGCTCAATTAAAAGATATTTTTTAACATTGTATGTTATTGCTTGCATTTTTGTCATATTTACGTTTCCCTATTTATTGGACATATCCAAGAGTACTAGTGGCATCTCTGAGGTACCCTCAAGAAAGGTCCCGTCTCCACACTGCTCCATGGGTGCTGTGTTCCTGGCTGCCTGCTGCTTCACTTGGTGAATGGGTTAAATACAGAGGAAGAATTTCATTCTGTGTACATTGTGGTGTTTTCACGCATGACAGAATGGTCACTTTACACAAATATTAAGTCTGTGTGAAGGGCAAAATGGAAAAGGTAACAGATAAATAAGGTACATACTGGCAGATTTAAGGGTATTCATTAACCAAATAAATTGCTAATAAAGATACACAGATGTGTCTGCAGAGCTTACTAGTTCAATTTAAACATTAATCCTCAGATGTTTCCTCATTGTTAGCCACTATAAAATGCCATATCCATAAGTACACTGTTGCATAAGCTATCAGAGATTAATTTCTAGTGTATCTGTGTTCTGCTTTTTGAGGCCCTGCATCAGCAATTATTGATGTAATATGGCAAAAAATATTCAAAGTTAGATTTAAGTATTTAAAATTTGTATTTGTTTTATTAGCAACGGCATTCACAGATCAGTAACGCAACAGGAATAAATTGGCCACTATTGATAGTTTCATAAACTGAAGTATATTTTTTATAAGATCTGTACTTTATTTGAAAATCAGTGTAAAATAAAACTGCCCACAATGACCGTATCACCTGTTAATCACCACACCACGCACCAACAAAGACAACTTCAGCCTTTATACTATGTTAGTGTGTGTTAACATGTTGACACTTTTTACTTTCACTCATAGTTTGGCTTCATATTTCCACTTTCTCTACTTTTTCTCCCCTGCTGACAGCATAGGGCCTGTTCTGACACCTCAGTCTCACTTCTGACTGTGGCACTATGTTTTAAACCAAAAGTATTGAGACAAAGAGCTTCAAGAAAGTCCTGTTTTTGCTGGTAGATGAGCTAAATTACATTACAGTTCTCATAACGGTTTTACTTATGTTTTCGGATTCTACTCAAGTTGTTTTTAGGGAAAGTTTTTGTTTTGTTCTATGCTTTTAAAGAATGGGAATTTGTCATTTTGTCATTTTCTGCTTGTATCGTATTTTTCAGTGCAAATAGTCACAAGATACATCATAGTCTGTATACATTTGTTGATTTATTACATTCACTAATTCCGTTTTCTACGTCTAAAGGTTGTTTCTCAGAGTGTTTAATGTGTATAACTGTGAGTGTGTTTGACAATAAACATTTTGAATCATGTACTGTGATATGGAGTTCCTCTTCAAAATGTCAAGAAATCCATCTTTTTACATCCACATGAAGACTAAAATTGCAATGTCAGCTTTGGAATGAGTTTATACTGGGACAAAAAAAAATCAAAGCACTGTGATTGTAGGTACACTATATGGACAAAAGTATTGAGACATGTGACCATTACGCCAACAAGGACACTACATTCAAAGACAGATATTAATTTGAAGTTGCCTATCCACCCAAATGCCCCCACAAAACAAATCCCCCCGACCCCCTAAATTAAGATTGCTCCTCAAGGGCCATGTAAATTCAATGATTAAGAGGTGTGTCCCAAAACTTTTTTCCATATAGTGTACGTTTTCCCGCCCCTAACAACGGTTATTAGGACCCTATTAAATGGGTGACCACGTGTTTTAAAAGCCGCATCGTGGTTCCCATAGCAGCTCTGATACAGCTCAATGATTGGTCATAGGGAGGGGCGCATCAGCCAATGAGTATGGGAGCTTTTTACAAATTGTTGTTTAGCCCGGAAATCAACAAGTCTGAGCTGTGTGGTTGAAACACATCATTTATTGGGGGGTTTTCTTCTGAAGACCAGGCTGGAGACCTAAAGCAGTTTAGCGGAGATTTAGTAAGTATTTAAGCGTTTAAAAACTCCTGATTTCATCTGTATAATGAGCTGGTTGGTTGTCGTTATCAGAAAGTGCGGTGTATTGAGGGGTTAGACTGAAAGCAGGGGGGGTATTCCAGAAAGCAGGTTATGCTACATAACCGGGTAAGTTCTGCACTAACTTACCCTTGAACTTACCCGGTTATGTAGCATAACCTGCTTTCTGGAATACCCCTCTGATTCTCTCACAGATAAAACTACACACCGTCTCTTTATTCCTATCGTGTTCTGTTCTTATAGGCTTGTGGTGTTTCTGGTTTTGTTCTTTGTGTTGCACCAATGTCTTAGAAGAACATTGTTTGCTTTTACTGTGTAAATGATTGGACCAAATATAAACACCTACAGTAGTGTGAAAAGTCTTGAGCCACCCCCATTTCTTTATGAAGGTTCTCATGCCCAGTCCCTGTGCCTGACCAGTTGAGTCATTCAAGCACAAAAAGCCATTTTACTGAAGAACCAGAGGAGGAACCTGTGCAGTTCATTCAAGATGATCAGGCTGCTGGTTAATATACTGGTGGTGCTCGTGGTAGTACTGTGCGAAAGCCTTGAGTCACCCCTTATTTCTTAATTTTTGCTTCAACAGAACCAGATTTTTATATCGTGTCTAGGCTATCTAAAGACTCTCATTTTTAGTCCATTCACTGCGCCTGACCAGTTGAATAATTCATAAGAATCATTATCTAACTTAAGAGGCAAGTTCAGGTGATCAAGGCGGTGATTAGTATACTGATGACTTGAAACTGTAAAAAGTAGGAATCTACTGGCTGGGCTATGGTTCAACTGATCTGCATGAAAGCATTAGAAAGCTAGATAGCAATGACCTTTTACTGCTCCTGTCGGCTGCACCGTTTGTCATTCTGTCCTGTAAATGGTTGTTCTGTTGCTCTTGTGTTTTTGTACTCTCTCTGCCCAAAACTTATGTAGGCTTTTGGTATTTCTGTTTCTGTTCCTTGTGTTGCACCATGGTCCTAGAGGAACGTTG
>JBBPDE010000134.1:23536774-23548459 GCA_037974605.1 Nannopetersius ansorgii
AAAAAACATGCGAATGTACAATCATCATACCACTCAGGAAGGAGATGGATTCTGAGTCCCAGAGAGAAATGTTTTTTTGGTGCGAAATGTGTGAATCAACCCCAGGACAACAACAAAAGACCTTGTGAAGATGTTGGCTGAAACTGGTAAGACAGTGTCATTCTCCACATTAAACGATTCCTGTCTCACCATGAGCTGAGCGCTTACTCTGTTTGGAGAAAGCCATTAATTGAAAACCACCCTAAAAAAGCCAGACTGCAGTTTGCAACTGCACATGGGAGACATGTCCTGTTGTCTGACGAAACAAAAACTGAACAGTTCGGCCATAATGATAATATTGATATATTTGGAGGAAAAAGTCCAAGGTTTGAAGCCTCAGAACATCATCACACCTGTGAAGTATGGGGGTGGTAGTATAATATTTTGAGGCTGCTTTGCTGCTGAAGGGACTGGTACACTTCACAAAATAGATGGCATCATGAGAAAAGAAAATTATGTGGATATATTGAAGCAACATCTGAGGACATCAGCCATGAAGTTAAAGTGACCCCAGGCATACCTCCAGATGAGTTACGAATGGCCTTAAGGACAACAGAGTCAAGGTATTGGAGTGGCATCACAAAGCCTTGATCTCAATCCCATTGAAAATTTGTGGGCGGCACTGAAAAGGCGACTGCGAAGGCCTGCAAACCTGACCCAGTTACACCAGTTCTGTCAAGAGGAGTGGGCCAAAATTCCAGCAGACTATTGTAGAAAGCTTGTGGAAGGATACCTGAAACATTTGACCCAAGTGAAACAGTTTTGGGGCAGTTCTACCAAATACTAAGGAAGTGTATGTAAATTCTTGAATGATGAAAGTAATACAAAAAAATCCATAAAATTCTCTCTGTTAATTCTGACATTTAACATAAAGATGTTAATATTTATTGACTTAAAACAGAAGAATTTTACTCTGATTTAACATTTGACATTCTTTTGTATGTACCTTTTTCTGATGTGTATGTAAATATCTGGTTTCAACTGTATAAGCCAGAGACTACATAAGCAAGCCTGGTTGACAGTTAGCTGTCTTGTCTGTTGACAGAATGCGTGTATGAGTTCTCTAATATTCTGTTATCCATATTTGCCAAAATATTTGTGTCAGATGCACAGTGTTTAATTTCACTGTGTAATGTGTATATTGTTGAAATTACTTGACTCGAATTAACTTGATGCATCGTTATGTTATTTGTTTTTAACAAAACATCTTTCCTACTCTAGGCTCAAAGAGTACCAGTTAAGAAAGCTAGAGCCGAAGGCACAGGAACAGAGGCAGCACATGGTGGTGAGTCAAAGGGAGCTCAGCTTAATTCATTAAAGACTGCAGAAGCTACCGTTTCCATTCATACAGCGTTGCTTTGTCCACTGTTCAATTGTTCTTGCAAGATCCAGGCGTTCAAATGGTGCTAGGGATCACTTGAATACAAACTGAGAGAAGTTAGAGTAAAGTGACTGGTGCTCACTCTGAGATTTGAACTTTATCTATCGTTCAAAATGAGATTTTTAGCTTTCTGGCTGAACGGCTCAGCTATTATGGTCAATAGGGACATAATGAGGTCTTAACATTTCAAAGAGTTCAGTATGATCATATCGCTTAAATGACCCAAACAGCAGAAAATCAGGAAGACCTAAAGGCCCTGTTAAGGAAAGTTCAAGAATATAACAAAAAGACAGAAAACACAGGTTCTGAAAGAGTGATGAGCTTTGTGAATGTAGAAGTGGTGAGCAGCTTCGGACCACTTGGCTCATTTATCCTATAACGTCAAAGGATCCAGCAGTCAAGAAATATCGCCTCGCCATCAGCAGAACAAGGATGAAGGAGCATATAAAGGCCTTCAAATGTAAATATGTCTTTACAAACAGAGATGTGTTTTTCTTTGAGGATATGAAAAGTCCTCAAGAAAAATATTTATGTCTTTGAACTGTGCTGCTGGAAAAGTTGTCTTAATAGGAAATAATATGAGAAGGATCAGTAAACTGGAAAAGACAGTTATGTTTGGAACAGTGGAAAGGAAAAGAGTATAAGGACAGCAAACGATAAGATAGGTGGAGGTGATCATAAACAAGCCATTATGAAACCTAAAGACCTTAACAGAAGTCACAGTGTTCTGGAGAAACACTGTGTGTACAGAGTCAGAACTGACTTAATGGCACTAAATAACTGCAGAGACCATGACCGTCACTAGATCAAGTTTTAGTATCAGTAGCTCTGATGTAAGCATTAAATTTTTTCCATGTGTTCCTCCTGCAGGTGCAAGCCGTACACCAGCCACAAAATGGACACCGAAGCGAGTTCCTTATAGCCAGTCTCAGTCTTTGGTTAGTTGCTCTGCTGTTTGTTTCACTTGAATGTCTACAGCATTATAATATAAATGGCTTTCAAGTGATAGATTTGTGAAAAATTATAGTAATAACCTAATACTCAAAACATTTGCCTCACAGCAGTTACGTAAATGCACTCAAAAAGACCTGCTTATGGTGTTTCTGTACATTACCTGGAAAAATGGGCCGCTTCATATAAAATGGTACCAGCCGCCACCTTGAGCCATGAATTTAGTTTTGTTCAATTTGATGTTGTGCATGGTCATTACGTCTCTGTTTGTGGGAACTAAATGTTGGAACCTTCTGTTCAAAGAAAAAGAAAATGTTCTGTTCACATTACAAATGGGAAAAACTAGAGAAGAAAGTTCATCAGGACTAAGGATAGGTCTGTGTGTCTGTCTGTAGAGGAGGATAATCTCTGTGCCTAAGACACCTCTCTCCAGTGCCTCTCCAGGGATAAGTCAAATCCAAGTGTCCAGCACAGACAGCTCTACCCAGCAGGATGTAAGGGTCATTACAGCTCTTCACAGTGATATTTACACTATGATGGAAATAAAAGAACATTCAAACATTTCAACCTGGGTGTGAAAATGTGTGGCAGAGGGATGTGGTTCAGAGGCTGTTCCAGGAGGAACCAGAGCAGGGTGAGAGTGAGGAGATGGTGGAAGGAGAAAACAAAACTACATCAGATTTACCACTGGAACCTCAACAACCTGTGAGATACTTTGCATTGATGCGTGTGCGTGTGTGTGTGATTTTGTGTTACCATATTGTACAAGTTAATAGTGAACTGTCTGTTTTACTTCACCTCCCATTTGATGCTGTTCTTTGTTATAGTTCGAACCTCGTTTGAGGAATGAAGAGAACGCAGACAATCGGCCCTTTATTCAGGCCCCACATAGGCAGTCGGTCATTGTATTCTCGTCTGGTCAGCAGCTGTTGAGGGCAGGCCCTACTCATGGTGGTACACGGACTCTAGAGCTTCAGGTCCCTGATTGTGCAGAGCAGCTGCAGAACTGTGCAACCAGTAGTGAAGCTGAGCACATAGTTCCTGTGCAGTTCGTCCATAGTGAATCACAGGGTGCACAATCCTCGGACATAAGTAAACGAATGACGCCCAGTGCCCTGTGTAAGACAAAAGGTAAATTAGCTTGCATATGTCCACATAAAAAGGCTTATTAATCAGTAACCATGGGGAATTATGTAAGTTATATGTTGGTGTATGTAATAGAAGTCTAATGCTACCAGTTGTGTATATGTTAAGGGCTAAATCTAAGATTGGTTGATGATGCACTAATGATCTAGAGCAGCAACAGCTTATTTAAACAGAAGATGAATTCTTCAATGGTGTGTCAGTTACGATTTCCTGCATTTAGGCAGACACTGTACATCTGCCATTTTCACATCTGAGTTTGCAGCGTTGTGCATTTAGACACTTTTTACTCTTAAAGTGGGTCCCATATTTGGAGATTATCTGTATCGACATATAGGAAGCAAGACAGCTAAACAGCTAATCTGGCAACTTCAGCCTAAATAAGTGCAACTACACGAAAACAGCCTAACATCACATGTGCTCCACCCACACCTTTGAATGTTGTTTTCTTGTTAAAAATACATCTTAGAGTAACTTAAGTGTTGGCTTATAAACACAAAAGTTAGGACCCTGTTAAAAATGCCACAGAAATCCTCCCTAGCTCCCCACATTTTTCTTTTGATTGTGTTTTAAATGTGGCTTCTAAGCAAAAGGTATATAATCTGTCTTTTCTGAATTCTATACCTTTTCAGAGTTATATTCTTAAAATGCATGTTGTGCTGTGCATCTAGTTTGCAAGATGTTTGCCAGCATTAAACAAAACACAGCCTGTAGAGGATCCTGATGTTAAATATAAAGCTGCACATTACATTAATGTATGAATTCAGACGCTTAATTTGAAAACAAGCGTGTCTGATTGGACTATGATGGTCACAATCCTATGTTAATGTCCTAGTTAAATATGTGCCAGTATTTATCAATGTGTGTGTATCTGTGTATATACTCTCTCTCTCTGTTTATGTGTTTGACAGCTAGCTACAGTTCAGCAATTTTCAGTCTAAGACGCCGTCTTCCACACTTGGAGGAGATGTTTCTGGACGAGGAGTGTGCGACATACACTTCATGCCAGCAGTCATGGCCAGCACAGCAACGGTGTAGCAACCCTGTGGCCTCCGTTCTCCTCTTTCAGGATTCCACTGTGAGTTACCCTCTCATTATACAGTTCTCTCAGACAAAAGTTGGCCGAATAGGTGGTCTTGATTCTCTTTTCTCTTTCTTCTTCCTTTCCATAGTGCTTTGTGCCCATTGGGTTAACATCTCCGATGCCCCAGTCCTGCTCTCCACCCCTCCTCATCAATTAGAGCATAATGGCTGGACAGTCAACACAAACATAGATTTCCTAATTTGTGTGTAGTTCAGCTTAGCTATGGTCACACCAGTCCTGAATCTTTTCACTTGATTCCATTCCACAGATTCACTCTGGCATTCCTCCACCATATCAAATCATTTGTGCATGTAGAGTACTATAAAGGTTAAAGCTGCACAGTGCATTGTGATTATATAGCTGCCCGTGGTACACAATATGCCATATGTTTATCATTTTTGCACTATCGTTTATTGTTATCCTCAATACTGAAATCACAGACGGCTGCAATATGCAAATGTTCCTCTGACCATTACATTTGACGGCTGCTGTTTAGTGAATTGAGATAATCGTAATAAGTCGCATTTTTTAAAATCTCATTATTAACCACTAATACACCATGGTGTTCTTAAAGGGTCCATGTCATATGTTTTCCTTCTGTTTTCTTTTTTTTTTTTTTTTACATTTGTGCAGGTGTGTTTTTCTCAAATATAATCCACAATTAATTATATATATGACATTTTCCCAACCTGTGTTCATTTTTAGAAGTAATACTTTAGAGAAGTGATGATTGGAACTCTTTAATATATTGGAAGATATTGCAATCACAGTATATACAAGTATGATTGCAATATTCATATTGTGCAGCCCTGATTGCTACGTATTCCAATTATTCTAAAGTTTGGGCTTCATTATTTTTAACAATTTAAATGTATTGCATCAGGAATACCTGCATTCATCAAAATACACATAACCAGTACCCAATAGAACATTAAGGGATTGGTTGGAATGCTCATTTACATATTTTAGCATTCTGCTATATGATCAAAGTGCAACATGATAAGAGTTGGCTAATATATTGTGCTGCACTATTTGTTTCTCCTTCAATTTTCATTTTAGTAGATGTTCTCAACACCCAAAGACATCAAAACGTATTATTAATCCAATCTGGTCCTATTTTTGGTAATGCCTGGAATCCCAGGCAGAATCTGTGGAGTGAAAAGATTTTTCCAGGCAAAGTTGAAACAGCTCTTTGGTGCTAGAGTATACCAGACAGTATTATTGGTAGCATTGAAAAAATAACATTTTCATGTGGATTTATTTCTGTAGGAGGTTGATAATAAAATATTATGATTCTTGCACATGAGCAGGACTAAACAGTCCCGTTCTCAGTGATGATCATGAGGGACCTCAATAATTTGAACAGCAAATGAGTAGGTCCCTAAAGTCGCACACACTGGTGTTTTCTTGATCCTTTGTCTCGCCACACATTTCTCATCTAGCGCACTTGATTCAACTCACGAATTGACAAACTAGTCATGGTTTGGTATGTCAAGTGTTTTTTTTTGTTTTTTTTTTAATGTGGTGGATTGCCAGGAACAAGACTGGGACCCCTGCTCTATGCTCTCATTGTTTTTAAATAATGTTTGCAGGAGCACTTTTAATGTATATTTAGGCAAACACTAAAGTTTTATCACTGCCAAGAACTGTCTTGATGCCTTCTTCTGCATCATGTGTGCTGCAAGAAGAGGAAGACAGATAATATTTTTTTATTTAAATTGAACTGGCTATTCTTTGGTCGTAGAGCTGGTTTCATGGTCAGTGGTGATGTAATTATACGGTCTATGGCTAATAATAAATGTATATAAAGTATGTGGTCTGATCTGTTTTCTGAAACTTTAAAAAAAAAAAAAGCCCATTTACCAAAGCATTAAAAAGGACTGGACCCCTTTGCTTTTCTAATGAACTGGGAGGACTGAGGAACGGATGGGCTCTAGGTGGGGTGTGAAAACTGTCATGAGAAACTGTAGTAGCAGTGGGTTGAGCAAATAGGTATCCAAACTTTTATGTATAATGTATTTTTCAATATAAATATATTCAGCAAATGATCAGTAATTGTGTGTTAAAATATATCTAGAAATAGTTTTATAGCAGATGTAGTGTTTCTTCCCTTCATTTAAAAAAAAAAAAAAATCAGTGTCCAAACTTTTCCCTGTGTTTGCTACAGTCATGTGAAAGTCATAGACTGACATTTTAGATGCTATCCACCTTGACTTTTACTTGATATGGTGTCCAGCAGTAGGTCATGTATTTACAGAATTTGATTTGACTTAAAAGATGTTGATTTACAATGATGGGATGTGAACACTGAAAGCTGAGGTGGCAATGCAGAACTTATATTTAGTCCTGCATTTAGGGGTGGGTGTGTGTGTGTTTAGGAGAAGGGGTGGGAGCAGGAACACTCTCCTATAAAACCTTTCCCCTGCAACACTTTGTTCTGAGAGAACTGGGGGACGACAACAACGCTTTCACCACCAGTGGCTTCTCTGGAGCACTTTACATTATGTCGCAAATGCACTCGGCAGGAGTGGACCCCACCAAGATGGGGGTCGGACGGGCCATTGCTGTCCTGACATCAGGGGGTGATGCTCAAGGTAAGCTGTATGGTGTGAGTGGATCTGTTTCAGGTTAGGCTCATAGTTATGTAAGTAGGGCCACATTTATATAGGCTTGAGTGACACTGCAGTGCTCTCTGAAGGACATCCAAAAAAATAGCAGAAGAGGCAAGCTATAGTTAGGACACTGTAGAAATTATTTTGATGTTCAAGAGTAGGGCTTTAGAAAGTTGTACTTGCACTAAAGATAATGATTTAAAAGTAAAGCATTTTATTCATATGATAATGATCTGCATTATATACAGTATATACACATGTATGGATGTGTGTGTGTGTGTGCACTAAATACAAGATTTACAGAGGCTGTAAAAATACAATAGGTTAAGAATTTCTTTTTCCCTCTCCTGGAAAGACACTATTCTAAAGACAATGACAATATATAGTGTAATATATTACACTGATACAAGTTTATCTTTCCTTTTCCTCGGCTGACAATACATTTTGGCACATATATTGCATTAATGCAGAAAAGATCTTTTCATGTATTCCCAAATTATGTTCCTCTTCTTGTAAACTCAGCAGTATTGTTTATTTCGATGACAATTCCAGTACAGAATATGTCTAGAGAAGCAGGAGTGTTTAGTGGTGGTTGCAACCCCTAAAAGTTTAAATGTCCTTCCAGATCTTGTTTTGCTTCACCAACATCCTGCTAGAGCCGTATGTCTTGAGCAACACTTACCCTGGCTCAGTCATGTGCTCAGCATTTGTTGTTTGATCTTCCCAGTTTGTTTCCATTACACTGCAATGTCCATATAACCTTTAGCTTTAGCCTTTAGCCTTTCTTGTCTCTCTTGTGCCTCAGTGTCTCTGTGATGTGGAGCTTATTTTAGCACCAGTGACCTTTTTCTGGAATGACATGAAGTTGTAGATAGCAGCCCCAACAGCTCTACAGCTGTTCCTTTCTGAAATTAGAGACATCGCATTGCCTCCAACACAACGGAGGTCATGCATCCTGGCCTTTGGCGAAGAATTGCAGGAGACGGATTAAGTGGCCTCAGGAGTCGCCCAACAAAATGCTGAACCCTGATTTCATAACTGAGATGAAGTTTCAATGTCACTTTCATATCTCCACTTATAACATTATATTGTTTTCTCTTTCTGCATGACTGATTACAACATACGGTGTATGATTTCTATTAGGGATGGCACAGTACCACTTTTTAAATATCCGATCCCAATACTGATACCACAACCAAGAGAGTATCTGCTGATACCAATTCGATTGCATTGTGTTTTCCATCTGAAGTTAAATGGAGATGAAGCCCATACGCTCTTTGACTGTTTCAGGAATGAACGCTGCAGTGAGGGCCACAGTACGAGTCGGCCTGTACACAGGAGCCAGAGTTTTCTTCGTTCATGAGGTCAGGAGATCATTCGGCTCGATAGGTTGTGTTAATTTGTTAAAGGCAAATCATTTTACTGCTGACATCTTTAGGATTATTACTTATTTATATTATCTTTGTTTGATCTACTATTGTGTTTACTGGATTCAGGGCTACCAGGGACTTGTTGATGGGGGAGATAATATTCGCCCAGCTACGTGGGAGAGTGTGTCTATGATGCTGCAACTGGTTGGTAGTCAGCTTTACCTACGCATTGAATTGAACATATTTTGTATCCATAAACAGCAAGCTTTTCTTGGCTTTGTTTGGTTGTTAGGGGGGCACTGTTATTGGCAGTGCCCGCTGTAAGGATTTCCAGACCCGAGAGGGCCGACTAAAGGCTGCTTGTAACCTGGTCAAACGGGGAATCACCAACCTGTGTGTCATCGGCGGTGATGGGAGCTTGACTGGTGCCAATCTGTTCCGCACAGAGTGGAGTGGTTTGCTGAGCGATTTGGTCAGTAAAGGTGAGACAAGATCTCGATTATAGTCTATATAAATATGTACGTTCACATATACAGTTCCAGAAAAAAAATAAGAGACCACTGCAGAAATGTTCAGTTTCTCAGGTTTTATCTTTTATTTATGCAATTGCACAGCTTTGCTTTAGTTTTTAAAGACTACTGTCAATATTTCCTCATAATTTCCAAATAAAAATATTGTTCTTTAAAGCATACTTTTAAAGGAAATGACAATACATCAAAATAAGAGAAACGATGCAGTGTTTACAGAACAAATCTCTAGATCACTCTTAATGACAATAATTAGTGTTTATTTCCTTCCAACTGGTCACACTGCAAGAGGAGAGTGTTGATTACAGCAGTGTTTTTCTATTCTTCCTCATTAAATAAGATATGATTCAGGTGACCACTAATCAGTACCTCATAAAGCAGAATGAGGTGCTTGTGCAGACACTGGGATGGTTGTGGAAGCTGATTTAAAGCTGATAAAAATTGCAGCGGTCTCTAATTTTATTTCCATATAGGTGGTCATTAGATTTGGTGGTTTCCTCCCACCACCAAAAACATGCGTGCTTTGGGGAATATGTGAATTGAGCACTCGGAATTGCCCGTAGGTGTGAATGTGAGCGTGAATGGTTGTATGTCTCTATATGTGGCCCTGTGACGTGCTGGCGACTGTCCAGGGTGTACCCCGCCTTTGTCCATTGTAGCTGGGATAGGCACCGTCCCATCCCACCCCCGGCCCTGAATGAAGAAATAAGGTTGTAGTTAATGGATGGATGGATGGATGGATGGATGGATGGATGGATGGATAGAGCAAGCCCCAACAGCATGGTCTTAAGGTTCAGAAAACTTTATTGATCCCAGAGAAAATTCTTTATTCAACAGTGGACACTCTGCCTACCTTTCTGGAAACTAAATACATGTCTATAATTTTAATTCCTGAACTGCACTGATCTTTCGAATCTTCTCGGAGTTGTTTTCTAATTGGCAGTCCCACAGCTCTTTGTGTGCCACACTGTTTTCATTCAGGCAAGATCACTGCAGAAGATGCCAAATCAGCGTCTCACCTGAACATTGTGGGGATGGTGGGATCCATTGATAACGATTTCTGCGGGACAGACATGACCATTGGCACAGACTCTGCTCTCCACCGCATCATGGAGGTGGTAGACAGCATCACCACCACAGCCCAGAGGTCAGTGAGGCTGTCAATGGCCTGGTTTTTTTGCCCCTCAGTGCAGTGGCATGTCTGAATAGATTCCCCATGTGATGATGTAGCCTGAAGGTTTTTTGGAGCAGATATTTAGACCGTTTCTCACCACTAGCTGGAAAATGCAGAAGAAAACAAAATATCATGTGGTGGGTGGGATGTACAGTATTGTGCAAATGTCTTACCTATGCAAATTGTTTGAAGCCATTTATATCAGCAGTTGCCAGCAACACTTGCTTGATGCCTCCAGTCATTGCATGGTTTAATAAAATTCCATAAGCAACATACTGAATTTAATGTAACCACTATTTATTGTATTGATGTTATTTCTATTCATTGTAATATTAGTTTTTTAACTAAACACTACTACCCAGTATGCAGTGTATGAGTGTCTTACTGTGCCCTTTGCCACACCTTAAATCCACCAGTTTTAGTCTCTGATGTGTCTCACTTTGATTTCATTCACAGTCACCAGCGTGCGTTCATCCTGGAGGTCATGGGACGTCACTGTGGGTAAGAACAAACCTAAGTAACACATAACACAATACAAAGCTTAATGCTAAATATGTTTTGTGTGTGTGTGTGCGTGCGTGCGTGCGCGTGTGTGTGTGTTCATGTGCGCGTCTCAGTTACCTGGCCCTTGTCACTGCTTTGGCATGTGGTGCTGACTGGGTGTTCATTCCTGAGATGCCCCCTGATGATGGCTGGGAGGAACACTTGTGCAGAAGACTCATGGAGGTACTGCCTCAATGTGAATACAAACTTTTGGACTTCAGTTTACTATGGTAAACCAAACATACCTGCTGAGGCCCACATTGTCTACTGGTAGGATCTTAGTCTTTTAACAGCTCTTAATTTTAAGTCGTTTTAAGGGCATGTTTTCTGCGGGCCGTCAAAAAAACAAACCTCTAAGATAAGACTAGTTGTTATTAAAATCCTATGACTAGTAATAGGATTTGCACTAGTATGAAAGCCCTAAGCCAAAAGCTGAAGTTTGGGAAAAAAAACATTTCATGTTTCATTTTAAGCTTGTAGGTAATTCCTCGACACATACAGTATTTTACATTGTATGTGATATTTCTAGTGTGTTTCCTCCAGTAAAGAGGCCTGAAACAGGGCCAACGCTGTTCACCCTCTGACAGAAAGTCATTAGTTCCCCTCTGATATAAATAGAATTTAAATAATATTGCACTAATGTTATGTTGTAAGACCCCAGTAAAAAGGGTTATGGGAATAAAACAATGTATGTTATGACATGATTTATTTTAAATGAAAAATATTATTGGAATGTTCATCAGTATTCCATAAATATATCCAAATAACCCAGTATGCTATGCAAACATACACTCACCTAAAGGATTATTAGGAACACCTGTTCAATTTCTCATTAATGCAATTATCTAATCAACCAATCAC
>JBBPDE010000134.1:23548559-23569022 GCA_037974605.1 Nannopetersius ansorgii
AGTGGTGATTAGCTTTCTTGTCACCTGTCTTAAAATGTAAGGGATACTGGAGCTTGGTTGGGGTGGTGGGACTGCTCGCAGCGGGTGCCGAAAAATTTCCCTTATTTTCAAATCCAAAACTTGACAGGTTTGATTATTGTATATATTTGGTATTTGGGATAAAGGTTTTGTATATACACTATCATCTTGTGTGGCCCTATTTTACTCCTGTCCTCTTGTTGCCGAGTACATTTATATCCACATACAGTCACAACAAGTTTTGAACCTATAGACGTAACATGGGGGCTCGTCCGGGATGTTTATTGATATCTATTTGATTTATATATTGATTTGTGGATATATATTCTGAAGTACTCTAGCGCAAGAATCTGAAGTAAAATGTCTAAGGAGAAGGTACAAGGCTTCATAGACAATCCTTCTGGCGGTCCGGCGTATGGAGATTGAGGCAGATTAAGAAGTCCGTCTCCGGCAGATTGAGTTTGAGGCAGAAAAATCCGTGAGACTTTTGCCTAGAAGACTAGAACTGGTGCATGTCACAGGTGACGGTGATGTCCCATTTAATTCGTCACTCTCTGTGCCAACTGCAGGCTTTGATTTCACAAAAGCTATTCCTGTGTTGCCTGCATTTAGAGAAACTGAAGTGGATGCATATTTTGCCGCATTTGAGCGTATCACAGTATCATTAGGTTGGCCTAAGGAAATGTGGTCATTACTCTTGCAATGCAAGTTAACGGGTAAGGCGCAAAAAGTTTGTGCAGCGTTATCAATGGAGGAAGGTCTGAACTATGAGGTAGTGAAAGAAGCAGTTTTACATGCATTTGAGCTTGTTCCTGAAGCCTACAGACAGTGCTTCCGGGAATACAAGAAAACTCCTAATCAGTCGTATGTCGACTTTGCTAGAGAAAAGGGGGTTTTATTCAATAAGTGGGTTGCTGCGTGTAAAGTCGATAACTTTAGTTCTTTACATGACCTTACTTTGTTAGAGGAATTTAAGCAGTTACCGGAACGCATGGTAACTTATCTAAACGAACAGAAAGTTGTCTCTCTTACTAAAGCTGCTGTTACATCCGAGGAATTCTCCTTAACACATAAAACAGTTTTTTCTCATCCTGTGGTAAGGGAACAGAAAAAGTCTATGTCTGTGGAATCAGGACAGGGGTCTTCATCTCTAGATGAGCGTAAATGTTTCTATTGTCGGAAAGCTGGACATGTAATAGCCAACTGTGAGATGTTGAAATTGAAAAATGACCGCCAGCGTGCCGAAATATCCCAAGCTGCGGGGGTGAGTTTAGTTAATACTGTGTCAACGTTGTCTTCGGTAGATGAAGAACAGAATGTGGCCTCTGTTTTCGAACCATTTACCTTTTTGGGCACTGTTTCTATTCCTGGTTCTCAGGAGAGAACAATTAAAATTTTGAGAGACACTGGTGCAGCTCAGTTACTCTTGTTAGATGACGTGTTACCTGTTTCCAAGGAAACTAGCTGTAAGACTGCAGTATTTGTGCAAGGTTTTAAGAAGGGTGTAACAAAAGTACCTTTGCACTTTGTACAATTAAACACAGACATTGTGTCTGGTAAGGTCCAGATGGGAGTCTGTAAACATTTACCTGTAAAAGGGGTTGCGATGGTACTGGGAAATGATCTTGCTGGTGGAAAGATCACCCCTTTGTTTGCAGTATCTAGTGCTCCGGGGGTATCTGGAAATATGGTACCAGCTAAGTCTACATTTGGGGTTACATGAAAGTTTACTTTTGGCATCTCTGTGTGACTTGGTGTTTTGATGTTTCCTGTGTTGAGGCAGGTTTAGGGGTTTGTTTTACTGTGTTCATTTCTTTGGTGTTGTCTGTTCCCTCTCCTAAGCTGTAAGTACTATTTCTGTTGTATATACTATTTAACCTTATATTCTATAGCACTGTAAATATCTCATTGTCACTCTTGTGTAAATATTATTGTATATATTTGGTATTTGGGATAAAGGTTTTGTATATACACTATCATCTTGTGTGGCCCTATTTTACTCCTGTCTTCTTGTTGCCGAGTACATTTATATCCACGTACAGTCACAACAAGTTTTGAACCTATAGACGTAACACTCCTGTGGCTGAATGCAGTCAAACCCTCACAGCAATCTTCCTCTCATGTAAAGGTGTCCCTTTATTTACCCTTAAAGTGCCTTTAATTTTGAAAAAATGTTGACTGAGCAGGTGCCTATAAACCTTTGGACATAAAATGTATGTAAATAGGCCTTGACTGCTTGAATCGTGTTGGTTAGCAGTTGGGCCAATTGGAATGGCCACACAGTTGTTAGCTCATCTGTTGATTTAGGCCTCCGGTTATCCTCTGCAGGTAATGGACAATGCAACTGTGGGACCTGTGAGTGTCACCCAAACTATGAAGGAGCTGCCTGTGAATGTCCTACCATTACAGATGAGTGCCGGACAGGAAACGTCAGTTTATGCAGTGACCATGGGGACTGTGAATGTAATCAATGCATATGCCATCATAATTTCGAAGGCAAGCTCTGCACTGAGGCATTGTATCCATGCCTTGAGTATGGGTAAGCATTCAAATACAAAAACATCTAGAACCTTTTGTTCTTGTTGTCTATACACAGATTAAAGGAATGAAAATTTCTAACATACACTAAAAGTCAATAGTCACCCAAATTGTTTTTGTAAAAATACTCTCGGTTTTCTCAAAGCTCTTGCAGATTGGTTTAGGGCACTGTAAAACTTATTGCAAACTATAGAAAATAAACAAAACTCCACCGTTAGTTTTCTCTTAGACCAGATTCCTCCTTATTTATGTCCCAAGAACTAATTCTGGGTCAGCTCTCCTACTCCTGAGATGGTTTGTGAATGCAGGTTTGTGTTGTTTTAGCTATACAGTTTTGTATTTTTATAGCTCACCATGAATCATACTGTGTTCTAAACCACATCATCAAGTCATTGAACAACTGGACGCAGTGTGAGAACAATGTGCTTACAGAAAGGACACCAAACCTGACTGTTTGACCACATCTGGGTTAAGTTTTGGGGTACATTTTGTAAATCCCCACTCTGACCTGTATAAGATTTCATGGTAGAGGATCCACTATAAGAGGAGTTTAACCTCCTGAGTCCTGGGCTTTTGTTTGGTGTGCATTTTTTATTAAACATTCTGCTGATATTGCGGCCATCTTGTTCTCTTACTGTTTTGTGTATAGTGCTTATCTGACCACTAGACAGCAGAACAAATGTCCCTGTATAAGTACATCAGGTCTAAGTTAAGCAAAATAACATATTATGGAGCAGGGAAGCCTAAAGGTAATATCCTCATATGAGGACGTAGGGTCTCAGGAGGTTAAACAAAGATTGTACCTTTATCTGAATGCTGTAATCAAGAACTGTTGATTGTTGGTCATTTGTTGGTATTTTTTTCCATCCAGGACTTGTGTTCAGTGCAGGTTGTCAAGCGTGTTAGAAAACGAAACCTGTGACCAGGCCTGTTCTTCTATAGAGCTCATTCATACCCCTGAAATACAAACTTTCTCCTGTAATAACGAAAGGGTGCTCTTCAACGTGGAGTCAAACCATGACACAGTCCGTATCTTCTACATAGAAAAGCACAGTGAGTCTTGCAGAGGAATCCTTCAGCTTTGAATTCAGTAGAAAAGCAAAGGAATTTGAACACAGAGTACAAACAGCTTCAAGATTGTGCAACATTTATATCTTTTCAGATCTTTTTCAATCAGTCACATCTCGAACCTGGTTGATCGTCTCTTGGGGAGCAGGAGGAATTGTCATTTTGGGATCCGCTATAATCTTTACATACCTGTTACTGCTGAACCTCTACTACTATTTTGTGCCAAAAAGGTGACGAATGTTAGCTAAATGTAGCAGTTTGACATTTTTTTAAAGTGCAAGAACATGTACAGTTCCATAAAGGGTACATCTTAAAAAGTCACGATTTTACATTTAACTAAAATATTTGAAAACAGGGCTTTTTCCACACCATGCTTTGTAATTAACAAATATAATAATAAATCCACAAAAAATGCTTTTCCTGTGTTTTCAGTGGGATTAAGTATTAGTATAATATCGATTTCCCTAAAAATAATGTCAGTGCCTGATGATGTCAGTGCCAGTCAGTCCATAATGTTGTTTTTTCTACAGGAATAAGCTTATTTATTCAAAGCTACTTTTACAAAAAACAAATGACTCAACAAAAGTCATTACTTAGTAATTAAACGTAATAAGATATTTTTTGGTACAACTTACGGTTTCCTAGTCTCAAATAAAGTATTCCAAAATCATGTAACCGGCAGGAGGGCATCCGTTTCAAGAGTTTTTAGATTTTGGATATTATGAGCAGAACTCAAAATAACATTTATTTATAATCCAACACAAGCCATACATTCTTACGTGATTGTCCGTAGGTGATAATATAGTGTTTTCTCTAAGATATAAACTGCCAAATGGTTTGAAACTTCTAAACAGATAAACTCCCTCTGTTTAATGTCCCCTCAGGCCCACCCCCAGAAAATATGCACATGCTTGCCCTGGAGCAACGGAATGCAGGAATGCCACGGTCGAGTACAGTTTGGTGATGTCCCAGCTCAAACATGCCCATAGACCTGAAAATGTACACATCAGTTGATCCTGGTGTGTTTGAGTGGAGAAAAACACTGGCCCACTGGTGAATGACTATTGATCAACAGATCTGTTCTTCTTTTGTTGAAACTGTAGAACGTTACTGTGCTGTGATGTGTTCTGTATGTGCATACTGTTTCCTGAATGTTTCTGATTCTTCTGTAATGCTATGCTATGATCTATAGCACCCTCCACAAATATTGGCATCCCTGATAAAGATGTGTAAAAAGTCTAACAATAAATTCTTTTTGTATTGCATTAGCATATTCTCACACTGAAAATGTTAGAAAATGTCGAACCTTCAACTCAAGGTTCAAATGTATTAGTATTTTTTTAATCCATCAAGAATTTTATTTTTTACCAAAATCACTGGTGCCACAATTATTCATAATCTCTAATAATTTCTACAAAATAAATGTAACTGAATTTTTGTAATTTATCCATTACTTTTCATAGTTAATCTGAGTGTCTAGAAACGTTCAATTAGTAATCCATGACTTCCTTTGTTTCTGGGGAAAAAATATCTATAAATAAAATAATAACAATAAAATAACCACTTCCCTAAACTTGCCCAGACACACAGTCAGAGTTATGGCCAAATCAACATAAAAATGGTTCACCAAACACAAAAAAAGCTATGAGAGGACCCAGGATTTAGATTAAGTGCTGTCCTATTGGTAAAAATGTATTATCAAATGTCTTAAAATGTATTATAAATGTATTAACAGCAGGTGTGTCATTAATTGAGGCACACATGATTTCATGTAAAATATATATTTTAATGTAATAAATGTATTCAAATTAAAGGTTGGATTTTTCTTTTTTACTTGTGATGTTATTCCCAAAAAGAAAGTTTATTTTAAGGTTTTATACACATCTTTTTTTAGGGGTGCCAATAATTTTGGAGGGTGATGTACATGACTAATAAAAAGGCTTACAGAGAGATTATTTTTCAGAATTTCTGAGTAATTCAGTCATTGTTATGTAGGTAAAGTCATTCAGAGTGAATTTACTAAAACCTTTTTTTACAGTGTGGATAATAGGAACCAGGTTTGTAATTAAAAATAGGTATTTATCTCTTTTTTTATTGATGACGGCAAAAACTTTACCTGAAAACTATTGTAAAACAATGTCTCAGTGTATTTTAACCATATGTCATGTAAAATCTTTCTGTGAGGGAGCTTTCAAAGATGTTAAACTCTTTGAACTCTGGTTCCATTCACCACCACTGTGAACAATTCAGACTGAACTGATCTTAAATCTTTTAACCCTCTTATGTTTAGGTATTCATTTGATCCTGTTCAATGTTTAATGTCTCAAAGTATGATTTTTGCTTCATATTAAATGAAACGTTTTCCTGATATTGTACAAACTGCGTGTTTTGGGGCCAATCTGATCTTTTATAAAACATAAGTAAAACATAATATATAATCAATCACTGATAGATCATATGACTTGGGGAGACAAGATGTTTTAAGACAAGAAAGAACTTTATCCTGAGGCAAATTCGTTTGTCTTCAGCATGCTCAAAGCAACAAAAATAAATAAAACATAAGACAATAGAAAATATAAGACAATAGAAAAAAAGACAAACAATACAGGACCATCCATCCATCTAGTATCTGTCGCTTCTCCGGGTTACAGGGGCAGCAACTTCAGCAGTGATGCCCAGACCTCCCTTTCAGCTCCACACACCACTAGCTCTTCTGGGGTGGGACACTGAGACGTTCCCAGGCCAGACGATAAATATAATTCCTCCAGTGTATCGTAGGTCTTCCCTGGGGCCTCCTCCCAGTGGGGCACACCTGGAAAACCTCCCTGACTCCTTTCAACGTGGAGCAGCAGTGGCTGTACTCTGAGTTCCTCCCGAATGTCCGAGCTTCTCACCCTATTTCTAAGGGAGAGCCCTGGCACCCTGCGGAGAAAACTTATTTTGGCCGCTTGTAGTCGCAATCTCATTCCTTCAGTCACTACCCACATCTCATGACCATTGCTGAGGATGAACCAGTAAATCAAGCTTTTTGGCTCAGATCTCTTCACCACAACAGACCGGTTAAGTGTCCGAAGCACTGCAGACGCCGCTCCAACTCCCGATCCCCTCTAAACAAGACCACAAGATACTTGAATGTCTCATTTTGTGGCAGCAAGTTTCCCCTTACCTGAAAAGGGCAACCCACCAGTCTCAGGCTGAGCACCATGCCCTCATACTAGCCAGCAGGCAGGACTACACCATCCACAAAAATCTGCGACGTGACCCTGGGCCCACACCTTCTGTATCTTGACATTGTTTCCATAAATGTTATGAATAGGACCATATGGCCCTTAGTAGAGGGCCATGAACCCCATACTCCTGAAGCAATTCCATGACTAGAATGAAAACCGCATTGTTCCTCCTGGATATGAGGTTTGACTATGGACTGGACTCTCCTTTCCAGCATAAACTTGGTATACGCTTTCCCAAGGAGACTGAGAAGTGTGATAGTTGGAGCACACTCTCCAGCCCCCTTTTTTGAACAAGGGGATCACCACCTTGGTCTGCCAGACCGGAGGCACTGTCCCTGACAGTGTGTCAGCCAGGACAGCCAAAGGCCAACAGAGCCGAGTTCCGCTTGACCGGTACCTGTCGTTGCTTCTGGGGACCCACAAGTTAATCATGTCAAGTAGGCCTCCTTCTTCAGCTTGACGACTACCATCACCTCAGGTCTCCACCATCAGGGTAGGCTGCAAGGTGGCACCAACCACATAGACCCAATGTTCCTCTCCTCCCCTGGCATGCAATTAGGATCACTGAGGAAGGCAAAACCCACACATTAGCCGTTCACGGAGTGGGACAGGGACATTAGTGTAACAAATAACAGTGTGACACTGACATTGCTGTATGTGAAGTTTAGTGTAGTGTACCAGCAGATCAATAGTGCTTAGTGTTAAAAAAATGGCTTACTGTTTTCCACAAGCACTTACATATATGTTTTTATTTGAAGTAGCTGACACACATGGTTAATTGGGTGTTGAGTTTAATTGTAAAGAGGTTTAAATTCCTAAACCCCAGCAAAGAGGATGTCATTATATCAGAACAGGACATGAGGGTTAAAGAATGGACGGAGGGGATAATGTGGGAAAGATGTAGGAATGATGTGGGAATGAATACTGTGCGCTCAAGCAGGTGCTTTTATTTTAAAATGTTTCTGTTGGGATTTTCTTTTTCGGGCCGAATTGTCTCCATGCATAAAGGAGTTTAGTAAATTTAAACAGGACATGAGGTTTAAGGGTTGCACGAACAAAATAATGTGGGAATGAAGGCTCTGCGCTCGGGCGGGTGCTTTTATTTTAAAAGGTTTCTGGCTGTTTTTCCCCTCTGTCTAACCGGATGTTACAGAGAGACTTCAGAGGGCATGAGGAGGTCGCTGGGGGGAGCTGGGCCGGTGGCGGAGAGCATTAATGTCGGCCCGCTCGGAGTGAAGCTGTGTGTCCGCTGTGTCCGCTCGGCCGCCCCTTCAGGAATGCGCCGACCGGCCCTGGCGCCCGTGCCGGAGAGGAAGACGCGCTAGAGCCGGAGCCACGCTTTAGATCGCTCTCGTGTTCGCTCGCAGCTCGTTTGGTTTATTATCTCCACCAACACCACCATCGATGCGCTGAGCAGTACTCGTTAGCCCACTAGCAGGAGAGCTAACAGCCCGGAATCTCCGCTCAGCGTGCACAGCCCACCGGAGAGATTCAGGCGCCCTGGGCTCCTGCGGGAGACCACCCGCTGTTGTAGTTGACGGTTATATCGCGCTGTTATCTTCATCTGCTAGCAAGTTATACATCGAAGCAAGGAGGAAGGGGGTGGCTGACACACGTGGGGGCCCGGCCGGGGGAGAGAGAGACGGAGGCGCCGCAGCAGTGAGAGGCAGGGAGCGGCCGATGAGTTCAGAGCAGGACGGAGAGCCGCTGCAGGAGGAGGCCGAGCAGCTGGAACCCAAACCCCGCGGGCAGGACGGAACCGGGGCTGGGACCGGGCCCGGGGCTGGAAACGAGACCGCACCCGCGACCGGCGGAGACATGGTGAGTCAGGGCCTTGAGTTTCTTTCAACCCTGAAAAAGAAGAGAACAGTTTTAATGAAAAAGAAGGGTTCGGGGTCAAGAGAGGTGCACCTTGTTAGGTGCCTTGCTAAATAAGGCCAACGACGTGTGGTGTTAATTTGGTCTAGCTAGCACTCAGGCGCGCACACACTGTCCCAGACACACATATACCTAAATGGCTCATGGCGCGTATGCTTCAGAGGGTAGTTGGCTTGTCTGATAATCGGTAAACCAATATATTTACGCTCTTACAAGCCTCGACACCTCCCAATTACACCACAACTACAGACAACTGGTACTATATTTAACATTTTGCACAGTTTGTAGCGCCCACGTTTGTTTGCCAAGTTTAATTGGGGGACATGCTAATGAGCTAATGCTAGTGGTCTGACGAGTCCGGGCGCCTGTTTATTGCTGACAGACGTTATCGTTAGCCAGCGAGTGAAAGTAGGCGGTAGGGGCGTCGTTACCGTGTTTACGTGTAATAAACTAGTAAAATATATGCATAGTAAGGCGCAAACACATATTTGTGGCGGTTAGTCGCAGTGTGTGTTGATTAGCGACAAGTTTTAGCAGTCAGAGGCCTGTGCTAGCTAAGCTCACTGAGTCAGTCATATGACAGCGAGCCGTGGCGTTTCTACCGAATAAGGTCGAGAAAATCCACACAGAGTCCACCCCCGACGACGCCATACCACTAGTCTAACATTGTTGCATGATGTGTTTGTGGGGAATTCTATAATCGTTATATCTGGTGTGAAAATAGTTGACCAGCTGGGAACGCTCCCCTGAGTGCTTGCAAGGTTTCCTGAGGCCTGGGTTGTTTTAACCAACATGCATCGTCTTTTTCAGGCTTGAGAAATAAATTTTCTGTGTTGTACCCTGGAGCAACCGTCAGTTCACATCACACTGGGGCACAGAGGAGTCTTTAGGTTCTACGGTTTTGGTGCTAAAGCTTGGTAAAGTGCGACAGCTGTTTTTGAGCTGAGAGTTGTTATGGAGGAGGAGCTGAATCCTATTGTAGCAGGTGGCTGCTCACAACTGCCCCCCCCCGTACTAAATATTTTAACATCACAAGGTGTAACCATGTTGGAAGCACACGCATTAAAAAAATCTGTCTGCGTTTAAATTAACCAATTGTCATTCATGCAGTTAATAAATGGTTGTGTAGGTTCATCCCATCCCAAGCCTGGTATGTTGCTGCACCTGAAGCGGCTGTGCCGTGGCCCTCTAGTGCCTATACTGACTGAGACTGTTAACGTATGGGACTAGAGTGCACCTCTGCATTCCAGGAGAGCGGCCAAGAAATAATGTCAGCAGTCTTGATTTCCAGGTGACTGTATAGCCTGAATCCCTAATGAGGCCTTAATAAATCAGTGACGGCTATTTTCTTAAAGTAAATTAATTAATCACAAGACAAATTGTGCTTGTTTCCTGTGAATTGATTGTTCATAGCCAGTGGAAGCAATTCCAGAATATTTCCAGGAGAAGAATTGTTTGTACTGTGCTGTGATTTTCCCATGTTGTGATTTTATGTAGTAGATAATGAGTTACGTTGATGGTTATAATGCATTTTTTAGCTTTTGCTCTGTTTGGGCTGTACATATTGATATGCCAACAAAAAGTTAGAAAAATGCAAATTCCTTCCAGAACATTTATGCATATTATAATAGTATGTAGGCTTGTTACAGACATGTACATTGCATGTGTACAGGGTGCTTTTGAGAGAGGCTGCATGATATGAACAAAATATTAGCATTGTAGTTATACTGCTATATATTGCGATTGTAATGACTTATAATACTGAAAGGCCCATATTTTCACGCTTCTGGACTTAAGGGCTTGAAGTGTCTGTTGTTTCAAACCGTACGCTCATACCCCATCCAGTCAGTTAATGTATAGGAACAACAGCCTGTTTTCAAATCACTTTTTTTATGATGTCACAAAAGCAACACATTTAAACACATTGCCTTTGTGCTGGCTACATCAGTTTATCCATGCCCATGTATGCACCAATTAACTAGCACCTTTAATGATTAAACAATTCAATAATTTGACTTTTGGATTACTTGGACGACCTTGATTTATCAGAATACCCAGTATCCAACATGGAGCTGTGATTGGTCAACTTGTCAGAAACACTGTTATTGTTTAGAGATTCATTTGTATATCGGGGTATTCTACTGTCCATGCTTATTTAAAATGCACAAAAATTAAACTTCCAAGTTTCTATTCTGGAAATGTGATTTTTCTTTATGGTTATGGTAATTAAACAGAAACTAAACATTCCAATCAAAAAGAGCATACAGGAGCATAGAGCTGCAGTATCAGGAATGTTTATTTACTGTGCAACTTTATTATAGTGTCTGGACTACAGAGTTGAATAGTGATGACTGTTGTTTTCTGAAGCAAATAGCAGTTTTCATAGGCATCTTATTACATTGTTAAACCTTTAATCGGCTAGGTTACCAGATAACGGTTACTGAATATCAGGTTTCTTAGTCATTTCTGTAGTAACTATTAACTTCTATATTGTAAAAGTTGTCTAAATGACAATTGGCTAACAGTGAGTACCCATGCTGGTTGCAGGTTTGTTTTGGTTTTTGTTCAATTTGAACTGTCAACAGTGTGACTGTTTTTTGGTAGTTGAGAACAAACTTTCTTCTTTAATATCAGGATATTCATACAAAGAATTAAAGAACAATTTCTTAAGTTTTTATTGATACTAGTGATCCTGTTAAAATGTCCGATTCTTTATCTGCTGTCAGGAAAACGTGCCAGCCTTGATATAAAAAAAACAAAACAAAATGATAACCTGTGAGTTTCTGATGTACTGGAAACACTATTTCCAGTTGTTTGTGGGCCTTTTACCTTTTAATATTTTGAATTAAAGGATTATAAATAACTGATTTGCCATAACTGTTTAAAAATGTCTGCACCGACTAGTGAAAATAGAAAAACAGTGTTTTGTAATCGCTGCTTTTGTAAGACAAACTACCTAATTGAAAGTTTTGTTCCCCAATCTATATCTGTTTTAATATTGTAAACATTTTGAATGGGTAACATTTCGTTTCTCTCTGTTAATGGGAAGTTGCAGGTTGCTTATAAGTGAACACACTTTATAGGAATCCTTCACTTGATAAGAACGTAGCTGATTGGTTGAGATGTTTTATGCCTAGGGTTTGCTTCTGGGAAGTAACGGACATCTCTTAACCAATATCTTATATCTAACCTATTTTAACCTATTTGTTGGGATACTTAAAAGAACAAATGACAACATTCATGTGATTTAATGACAATCTACACAAACTGTTAAACGTATTCAGGCAATAGTCCCTTCTGAATGTCTACTTGTCTGTTTAATTTGTGGGGGGGTTTTTTTATTTCTGCTCTTTACTGATGAAGTCACAGCCTGAGCTGCTGAGTGACACCCCTCTTTTTCATGGTTGCGAAGGGACTACCATATGCATTTTCTTTGGGCAACTGCAGACTTTCTGATTTTGAAGAGAAGCTGTTTGCCCATGGTGACAGCAATTAACATTACTGTTAAATTAACTTTGATAGATTTCCATATTACTGATTTTTCAATACCTTCTTTTGAATTACACAACGTATTGGTGATGAGATGGATAGAAATGACAGACCACTGAGATTCTGCATAGTCTGTAATCTGTTTAACCCTTGTTTTGTTTTTGTTTTTTTCTACCTATTGCTGTGTGTATATATGTATATTTAAAAAAAAAAAAAAAAATTGTTTTTGCTCATGCGCCCATGTTGCACTCTAATGTTTGACAAGCTATTGCTTTGTATTGTGAATTGTTCTCATATGACTGCAAATGAGCTAAATATCTGATCAGTGATATGATGTTTGCCTTGACTCTTTTTGCGAATGAAAAGTACTCCATAAAGATGGATTATAAAAGCCCCAAACATCTTGTCAATGTGGTCTGGCGGTATTAGACATGTCAGTCATGCTCAAAAGCTAGGTGAAATGCAAATATACAGCGTTGCTTGCCAAACTTTTATGTGCTGTTGAGTGTCCTGCACAGTGCTCTCTCTGTCCGTCAGTTGGTCTGTCAGCTGTTGGTATGCAGTTTAGTGTCATTTAGTTATTGATTCACTGTTAAGTATGGATTTAAAGTGTGAAGATGGTGGCATATTATCTGTAAGCTTGAATCTCCATTAATTTGCAGCGAGTTAGAAGCTTAGTTGCTATAATTTGATGGGTTGTCCTCAAATGTAACAGTAAAATGACTGGGATCTGTCATGTTCTCAGGTGACCTCAAAAGGAGCCGGACTGAACCCTAATGCCAAAGTGTGGCAGGAGATTCCGGCTGCACCCAGTGAGGCTCCTGTGGATGCCACTGAGGCCTCTCCCTGGTCCCAGCCTAACATGACTGAAGGTAATCTAAAACACATTGTGAAGTAATTCATCATGATAACAATAAAACACTGTTGTGTTGGCCATTCCTGTTGCTGTGTTAAATATTAGTTGGGTAAATGATGAAGATGTTGGTCCTGATATCTGTCCTGTTTTATTTATTCAGAGCCCAATGGATGTAAACCATACACACCTGGGTTTCCATTGCTTGTGGGCAACGGTAGCTCTGCCACTGTAGAAGGTGTGGTCAATGGCATGGATCCCCCTGATTTTCCTGTTTGTGAACCACTCAGTGGAACTGATGGTTAGTAGTATAAACCCTGGAGCTCAGCTTTGTCCATGTTGCTGTTATGTGTCTTATTTGTCGGATGCTGGAACATCTCTTGCAAGGCAGACATTGTGTCCTGATGGATACATTTCTTTTACAGAGTCCAAACTGTCTGAGGAGCAGCCGCTATCTGCAGAAAGTCTGCGAGAGTCTCTTAAGAAAGAGCTAGAGTTCTACTTCTCCAGGTATGTCTGGTCTTTGAGGTGTCTTCGGTGTCATCAGTTTTGGAGTTTTTCTAAAATGTCTTTGATCAACAGGGAAAACTTATCAAAGGACCTTTACTTGATATCTCAAATGGACAGTGACCAGTTTGTACCTATTTGGACTATTGCCAGCATGGAAGGAATTAAGGTCCTTACTACTGACATGGATCTTATCTTGGATGTGTTGAGATGTGAGTGACATTTTGTCTATGGTCATAGTGTCCTTATGTCTGAAATGCAAATTTTATTGGGGAAGGAAAACACATAATTAACCTTATTTGATGGATTAAGTGCTTTGTGGGCTTTTAAGTTATTTTTGTTAGACTGTACTCACACTTTCATTTTTTAACGGAAGTTTTAATAAATTAAACTGGGTAGCCCTGTGGATTGACAGCAATGACCTTTATTTTGATCTGAAATTACCTTGCTGCATCCTTCTGTCTGGAGGCTGTCTTGTCCCTTTCTGATTTGTTTCTGCTCTCTTCTCAGCATCTCCCATGGTGCAAGTTGATGACAAAGGGGAGAAAGTACGGCCGAATCATAAACGTTGCATCATCATCCTGCGAGAGGTTCCCGAAACGACGCCTGTGGAGGTATCAAAAGTGTTTAGAGTACAGGAGTATGAGGCTCTAACTGAACACTACCAACAAATAATATATTTTCATACTGTGTTCTTTTATTAGGAGGTAGAAGCCTTGTTCAAGAATGACAACTGTCCCAAGGTCATAAGTGTAGAATTTGCACACAACAATAACTGGTACATTACATTCCAATCGGATACAGACGCTCAACAGGTAAAAGGATTCATTTTTCATATTTCTTGAGGTTTTTTTTTTATGCTACTCTTTTTGTCCAGTTGGGCCAACCTTTTAATTTGTTTGATATAAATCCTTGCAGTTCAGATATAGTCATTTGAACCTACGAGTACATTTTCACATGTCTTGAGTTGTAATATTATGTAATAAAGGACGTAGTGGTAAATCTTGCTAAAACAATGTTTTCATTGGGGACTGTTTTGCCCTGCATATACCTCTCTGCCATTATTCTGTTTTAAATAAAGAATGAATACATAAATAACCTCTCAAAACTGTGAAGGTCCGTATGGCTGGAAACAGGCTTTTTATTTTTTAAATGATCTGTCTATAGGACACAGTCACCACCATTGTAAACAGAGGATTTCACATGAAACCACTTGATGACTTTGTTTCCATCTAAAATACATTGACAAATCTGTTTAAAGAGGAATTGCACTAATCAGTATGCAGTTATTTTCATTTAGTTACATGAATTGATTTATTTCCACCAGGCTTACAAATATTTAAGGGAAGAAGTCAAAACATTTCAGGGCAAACCAATCATGGTGAGTTTGTGCGAAATGAATGTTATTTACAATAAAACACTGAACTAAATGCTTTTGGATTCTCATTTGATGTGTTCTGTTTCCCACAGGCTAGAATAAAAGCCATAAACACCTTCTTTGCAAAGAATGGCTACCGCAGCATGGATTGCAGTGTGTACCAACAACCGTCACACACGCAGTCTCAGTACAGCTCACCGCTCTTCATGCAGCCCGTCTACAGCCCCCAGCAACAGTATCCACTCTACGGCATTGTACCTCCCGCATGGACTCCATCTCCAACTCCATACTTTGAGACTCCCCTAGTAAGGCCTTCTACTCAACATGTCGAGCTTGACATGCAACTGGATGTCTTAATCACGCAAGGCCCCTTTGATTTGCTTAGCAATTTATTTATTTGGATATGTTTATATTCCTACTGAACATAATATTTCCTTCTTCGATTACCACAGGCACCTTTTCCCAACAGTGGTTTTGTTAATGGATACAGCTCAACTGGACACTACAAACCCGGTTCAAATTCTATCAACATTGGACGTCCCTTCAGCAGAAACCGGTTTGTCCTTTTGATTTCTTTCATCTTGAAGTTGTCAGTAGTAGGTGCAGTAAGTACAAGCCTGTGCTAGTTTTAAGTCAAAACCTGTTGCACCGTTTTAGGTGAAAGACTGCTTCATGCCCTGGTGTATGGCTTTTGTTTTTGTAAATATTGTAACTTGCAACTTCTGCATGTGTGGATGTATATATGTGTTGTGTATGCATAAAAGATTGAAATATTTTTAATAACCAAGAAACCTCAGGTAGGTTGAAATGAATGTGATTTGTCTGTTTTCAGCTCTACATGTTGAATTTTTTTTGTCCCCACAGTGTACCACTCTATTCAAGAAAGAATGTAATAAATGCCTTCAGGTACAGCTGTTGAAGCTTGAAAAATTATTATATCTGCCTAATCATCATTCCACCCTTTTCATACCTCAGAAATAACTCAACCAATAATGTCACAGAACATACCTTCCCATACTCATTGGTTAACTACACATCCTTTCCATCCCATTTATATTCATTCTTCTTTTGTTTGATTTAAGTGATGTTACTCAGCATTACTTATGCCATGCTTATGCAGTGGAGCTTGTACTGGTGTGGGAAGTAATTCATATTCAATACCATACCAATCCATATTCCTAATAAGTATGGTTTATTCTATAATTATCTTCATTATGAAAGAAACGCTTGCCCCTTGTTTCTGCCACCATAACATGAGCCAGAATTTTAAATTAACATGATCACAACTAACCCTGTGTTTTGGACATTCCTTATTCAGCTTTGGGTAAAGCATAACAGACAAACAGAGAAAATTAAATGGGGTCCCTGTCAGGGATTTAAAATTAGCCGTTGAAGTAGTACTTGCCTGTAAAAGTAGACCCTTCAATGTACAGTGCACAGGATGAACTGGTTTGTGTTGTTGGTGAGTAAATGGTCAAATTTGGCCCACTGCCAGGAAAATGTCACAATGTTCATAGTTGCAAATGGAATGGATGTACTGCATGCTGCCCTAATTTATGTCCAAATTGGTCTGTCCCATGGGTGAATGTTTTTTGCACAGGAAAGTATCATTGTAGCTAATGTTAAATTGTTTATGCAGGAACCATGTGAAGCCCCAGGCTAGGGCAAGCGATGGACTGACCTCTACTGTCTCCCCTGTGTCGTTGGTGGATGGGCTCCGAAGCCCGCAGCCCCCTGCAAGTAGTGGCCCGACGCTGGGGTCTGCTGAGCTCAGCTCCTCCTTCCCTCACCTGGGATCCACAGAGGGGGCTGACGATAGCACTGTGGCTGGACGAGGAAGGTGCGTCTAAAATGGGACGGTCACCGTTCACTCAAAGGAGGTGTAATAAACCTGCATGTTGACTGCTGGATCTCATATAGGTCTCCCTGGATGCGAGCTCTTAGCTAATTTTGTGTATTTGCCTTTTACAAAAGACTTGTGGATTACACAGGCTATTTGGATTAGCTTCTTTGCGCTGCATCACATTGAGCAAACCTCCTTTACTCTTATAACCGTGCAACTCATCCAGTCTCAGTACTTATACCAACGCAACTGCTGTTTCACATTTGGATGGCTCTGAAAGATAATGTAAACTAACAATGTAGAACATTAAACTTCTGTTTTAGTGTCTGCATCAGAAGTTTCTCTTTCTGTGGAAGTGTTCCCATATTCGGCCCATATTTATAGTAGTTTTGGGCATTTAGGCAAGATATTGAATTCCTGTAATATGCAGAAAGAGGCTTTGAGTGTAATCCTTTACTGTAAAAATTATTTAAAGTAAATCTACATGTCAATTAAAAAGCTGCTATGAAATGTTATTAAATGTTTTTTGCAGTGAATAATAATGAAATTCATTGTCAGGTTAATGGAAATTATCACCATCCTAATGGCAAAACGGGTAAACCAAAGCTTCAGTGTAAATTACATGGTTAGTAAATGAACTGAATTTAGCAGTTATCAATGCAAACAGTGTTAAACCCAGACATAGTCTTATAGTGTGAAGAATATACGTTTTAATCATTATGGTCCTCAGACAGTTTGTCATCACATTACAGTCACAACACTACCTGTAGTAGAAAATTTTTCACTGCTAATGGCAACCTTCTGTGAGGTTTTACTACCTCATGGTTAGTTCATGGATTAAAGTTCTCCGTCGCTATGACGGATTTCCGTCAACTGAGGGTGCTAAAGGTTAATAACGAGATTGATGCAGATCCGAAGGGGAAAGAATGGGGAACGAGGCTTGGAGCTGAACAAGCTTCAGCAGACAAAGTTCTGGAAAGGCTGTCTTTTTCTTTGGTTTAATTACAATTTAATAATTTTTCATAAAAATAAACATTATGGTTTCGGCAGTTCGGTTAAACACTGACTGCTGCGGAGTAGCCTACTGGCTGTGAGCTGTGTCTCGACGTTTGACTGAGGCAAAAGCTCGATATTCAGGACAGTGGCTCCAGTGTCGCGAGTGCTGCGAGAGCTTATGCGGCATTAAAAATAACAGCAAATAAATAACAGCAGTTTTTGAGTCTGTGAACTTAAAAGATCGCGAAAGACAAAACACTACTTCCTACTGCCATTCCTGTAACAGCAAGAAAACATTCACCTAAAATACAAGAGGAAGACCCCCCCGTCAACGCCCCTGTCGTCTCTTCCGTCAGATGAAATTTTTTTTTTTTTTGCTTTAATCCTTGGGTTAGTTGCTGTGCACCATACTGGTCATTGCTGTGGATAATTTTATATTCAAAGGTATAGAACATTATTCTGCAGTGTTTTCATAAAAAAAAAAATCTACATTACATTTTCAAAAGTGTTCTGTTCTCTGATTTTCTATACAGCTACCAACTCATTTGCCCCCTCCCCCACAAAAGCCTTAATCCCTGACATGAAGTGAGATTACCTAAGCTCGGAGCTCTATAGAGACTAGGTTGACTCATTGAATTAATTGCCACCCAACAATGCACTCAGCACTCCTCTGTCGCCTGACTCTCCAGTAATACTGAAGTTTTAAACCTGTGTTTACAGGAGAACTACATACAGAGGGACTCGGAGGAGGAGAGAGGATGAACGCACCACGGTATGAATGTGACTATTGCTTTGTTTCAAGACCCCACTCCCCTTACCTCCAGTAATTTATTTCTTTTGTATTATCTATTCATTCAGAGACCAGTTCCGCTTGCTGAAATGAAGGCTCCACAACCTAAATTTGACCTGGCTGCCACTAATTTTCCTCCGTTGCCTGGCTGCTCCGTCAGCCCACAGGGGGAGCCTGTGCTGGAGAACCGCATGTCTGATGTTGTGCGTGGTCTGAACAGAGATAAGGTTTGCGTTGGCACTGACAAGCCAATAAAAGCATGTTCCCCTTTTTTAAACTGAGAGACACCCTTGTGACTTAATTTTGGTGATTCTTAAACCTGCCCCTTTCCAGCAGTCGGATACAAACAAGGAGTCTGCTGTGAGCTCTGCTGGTGCAGCTTCCGAGGAGACTGGCCCCAGGCCTTCCCAGCCTGCAAGCAAACCAACTGTACATCATGCAGATTCTGCTACTTATAGGTGGGACTGTGTAGTGTCTGTATAATGCCGTGGTGTTTTAAAAGCAACTAATGTGATCAGATTTTACATTTGTCTCTGTCAGTGCAGACATTGACTGAATGGCTCTGCTGTTTCCCTCCTGTTTTTTAGCGCAAATCCTCAGGAGAAGAAACTGGAGAAAGCTGAGCCCTTGGTCCATAAAGAGATGCCTGTGAACCCAACCCCCACAGCAGCCATTCCACCAACCCCCACGCAGTCTGCACCTGCCCTCAAGACTCAGCCGACTCCAGCCAGCCCTGCAGCCCCTCAGGCCAACCCCACCCACTCGAGCACCGCCACACTGGTGAGCAGCATCTCCTTACTCAGGCTTGCTCTTCTATGTACAATACAAGTCCATTGTTGGGTTTATCTCCAGCACGCAATGACTACACCTGGTCAAAATTGGACCATCATTAGCTTGATTAGATCTGTGTGATTTGGGTAGTAGATAAAACCTGCAAGATGACCACTATGGGCAGGGGTTGAGATTTTTTTTGCTGTAGTACCCTAATGAGTAATAATCTCGGTTCGGGGGTGGGCAGGGGTGTGTGCGTGCAGAGGTCTGTTATCCGAAGGGAGGCGCCCCCCGCTTCGTGCTGGGGTCTATGTCTCAGCGTGGTTCAGGGCGGGGCTATGCGTGTAGTATAAAGTCACAAATTAGGTACACTTTTGCGCTGTGAAGACAGAAAACTGGTGCGTATTTTGCATACCACAGACGTCTATTCGGGCTTGTGTACCACTTACACTCAGTCAGGGATTGACATGTGTCTTAGTGATTAATTTCAGTGATATTTTTCGAGACTATTCAAATAGTTAACGTTTTATTTAAATTGTGGAATTCATTTAAAAACTAATTTAATCCGATTCTGATATAAATGACCGTTCCAAGACCGAAGACTTGGGTATCTGGATGTCACTTGTGTGACCGCTAACATCGTTCTCTCGTTTCTTTAGGAACCTCGCAAGCTCAGTTATGCCGAGGTATGTCAACGACCACCCAAGGATCCACCTCCTCCTCCACTGGCGGCCACCTCTGCACCTGCCAATGCCACCTCCCAGCCATTAAGAGAGCTGCGGGTTAACAAAGTGGAGGAGCAGTCCACCAGGCCTGCTGAGCGACAGGAGCGACCTCAGGAGCGAGGGGCAGACTGTAAAGCCAGGGAGGGCCGGCTGGCCCGTGACTCCCAGGGCTTCTATCGCAGCAACGGCCCTCCAAGAGCCAACGCAGGGGGGTTTAAGCTGCGAGAGCAGCAGAGACGCCCCCCTTTCGCCCGACGTACTTCTCCCCAAGGAGGATCCAGACACACTGGCAAAGAGCAGAACATCCCCCCTATATCGCCAAAGTGAAGACTGAGCAAAATCCTTACAAATGTATGAAAATATATAAACTATATATATA
>JBBPDE010000134.1:23569122-23586679 GCA_037974605.1 Nannopetersius ansorgii
ATCAGTAGCCACCTCTCCTGCCTGGAGCACATCCAGAGGGAAAAAATCTTATGAAATGACAATGCACAGACTGGGACGTCCAGGCATACAGGCATGAAGTATCAAAAACTAGTATAAGCTTGTTGAAGGCGGTCATCAGATAGGAAAGAAAATGTATGCTTCTAACTTGACAGTGTCCCCTCAGAATGTAAATCAACGTGTTTTTTTTTCTCCTTTTTTTTATTTGCTTCCTTTGTTTCTTTTTCTTATTCTCTTTTGAGAAGAGGGCCTTTTACCCAGCTGGGGAGAGGTGGGACCCAGGGCAATGTAACAGCCCAGTGCTCAGTGCTGTTGAGCTGAAACGAGAATGGTGGTCTGCAACATATGCACTAAGAAGAAAAAGGAACATGCATACTGTCATGTACCTACACAAATATTGCTTTTGACATGCAATGATTCATATGAGGTTACTCGCTTCTCTTGCTTTCACAGCGCACTGGGAGTAATGCAGAGAAGTGTGGAAGAAGTGAGTGGAAAAATGTACATGAGCTTTGATCTTTGAGTGAAAGGGTGTGTTTTGCAGTAGTGTTGATTTTAATCAGTTTTGGGATTTAGATCCCTTGTAGAACATGCAAAGTGTGCTTGAGTGGACTGGCATATTAACTAGGAGCAACAGTGAGGTTTGCTTTTGATCTGGTTTTTCGCATATGCGTGACGGCTGTTGATGACATTACGCTCCCAGAATCAGACGTTTGTGTTCAGAAACCTGTAAAGCGCAGTATAAAGATCATTTGAATTGTTGAGCCTTGGTAATGATTCACATACGTCACACCGTAAGGTCAGAGCCTGCCAATTATAACGCTGTGATGTTGGATCACTGGTTTGCTGAAGGTTTGTTTGTTTTTTCTTCTATTTTTGATTACTGTTGTTAACTAGCTTGAGTAACCAAGAACCTGTGAAAGATCATATCACAGTTGGGTACATGGGCGCTCAAGTTTGTCATCTCATGAGTTCTGGGGTTTTTTTTTTTTGTTTGTTTGTTTTTTTTGTGTGCATTATCCTCCCAAAATGGCTTCTGAGCAAGCTCATATTTCCTGATAATCAGGCAGGCACATGGCTGTGTTTACAACATTAAGTTGGTTTGGGTTGAAAATAGACAGGCTAAGCCAATGGCTGCTTTTTGGTTTCATTTTGGGTTTTTTTTTCTTGTTAAATCAGGAGAATAATTAATAATGAGTGACAATTATCTATTGTGCTTAGTAGATCTGTCATAGTGATGTATGTCAGGAGAGCCTGAAGCCTATTTTATTGCTGAGTGATGTCATTGTCCTTTTATTGTCGCAGCTGTAACTATAATTTAATAGCAGAAATTGAAAAGTTCTGGGTGGTTGGTTTTAAATTTGGATTCTTCCAAAACCAGCCTTGTTTTCAGTTAATGTTTTCATTTCATTCCCTCTGACCACCAGAGATGGCCCAGAACACAGTACAGGAACCTTAGAAGTACGACAGAGTCTCTGGGGCTGCATTGGAGTGGTTTTCAGTGTGTACAAGATTCTGGTGGTCACCCAGAAGTCAGTCTTAGTGACTGATTTATGGGTGAGCTAAAAAGCTCTGTTGGAAGTATGGAAGTCAGATTATGCATAAAGCTGCTTCTTTCAGTCTTGAAAACTCCTCTATAGATGGTTTAGTAAGAGGAGACATTTGAATGCCATTGGAATGTACTGGATTTTCTTGCTGAAAGGAGGTTTTGGAATCCTCTCACACCACTAGCATCACCCCCCACCTCACCCCCGTAAAATGCTTGAATTGTCAGTTACAGCACGGACACTGGTCTGTCACATGGTGATGGTCCTGTTCAAATTTTTATTATTTTTTTGTATGCAAGTCATTTCATGTAGTTCTGTAGTTCGAGAGAGAAATCAGTGCTGAATATTGGCTTATTGTGTCCTCCTTGATTATAACAGTTTGTTGGCGGTTCTTTCCAAGCACCAAATATGAAGGATATCTGCTGCTCGCGTGACTGTTGGCATGGTTATAGCAGAATCTGCAATTCCTTCACAAAAGCTTCAGTGCGAGATTCTTGGTGGCTCCAGCACACACGGAAGATAGCAGGGAAAATTAGAAGCGGTGTTAAACTTATTTAGCCAGTGTGCTCATTTGATCTAGACTAGATTTTGATCTTGGAATCTGCACTAAAACACTTGGCTAAGACTTCCTCTTGTACATGAGGCCGTTTCTTCCAAACATAGTGCGGGTTCTGTTTTAGATGCCACCTCTTGGGCTTGACGTGCTTTTGGGGAAAACAAAGGTGATGTGAAGGTGAACAGGTGCTGTTTATTTAAAAACAAAATGTAATCAGAGGAAGATGCAGTATTGATGTGTAATTCATTGTAAGTATTGCTTTTATGAAATTGATTTTTTTAATTTATTTTAATCCCTCCCCCTCCCTCCCACCTCAGCCCAATTCATGAAGGTCCAGGTTCCTGACTATGTACAAAATGACATTGGGAGAGAATCACAGATTTAACATTTGTATATTTTTGAGATTTCAGCTGAGAAAATACTTGATGCATTTACTAGAAGCTTAGTAATGCAGTAAATAAATAATGAATCACTGGGGCTTTTATTATTGTTTTTTTTTCTTTTCTTTTCTTTTTGTTTTCATTAATGAACTTGAGCAGCTAGTGGTTTAGTGTAATGAAACAAAATGCACTAACTTGTTCTAAAAAAAATCTTACTGTTATGTAATGTGAAATCATATTAGAAGCATAAGATAATGATATTGATGTTGACAGGCTTGCAAAAATCTACAGGAATAGCTTTCTCCTTAATGTTTGGGGTATTACTGTTTAATTGATTTTAGGGGTGGTGTGGCAAAGGGAAGAATTATATAACAATGGATTGAAAGTGTTGGAGACACTAAATTCTAGCTGTCTGCATAAAATGTCACAAAAAGAAAATAAATTATTTTGTTTTGGCCTTAGAGTTTCAGTTCCTTTTTTTGCCGATTGGATTGTAAAGCATTCAGATTTAGTACATGGTCTTGCATTAGGGCTGCCTGCTTGGGCCTAAATAGTAGTACTGCATTTATACTGCTGCATATCTCAATAGTGATGCCTTTCAGTCACTTTCAAATCCTAGTTTTTGTGAGGACACAAAACCAACACGTGTACATCTTGTCTTCTTATTCAGCCTATTCTGTTTAGTCCTATCTACTCGGGCGGAAAAAAAAAGGTAGAAAAAAACCCAAACATTTACATATATCACTATTAAAACCGCAGTAACAAAAACACCCTGTTTAACAAACAGAGCTTCAAGGACAATGTTCGTGTAAAAGTTACTTTTTTACTTTGGTTTTTTTTTTTTGTTACACATGTAAAAAAAAAAAAAATTAAATAGAAGGAATGTGTAACACATGGGCATTTTAACAACCCAGATTCTGTGTCTTTAATGGTTGGAGAATGGCCAAAATTATTTGCCTCTTCTTGAATTAAACACAAGTCCCTCGATTCAGCCACCAACTCGCCTGGAGCTGTGATTGGATCAAGGCTTGTGTATACTGCAGATTTCTGTAATTTTAGTGTTGCAGAGGTCGGTAGCACTACAATAATTAACAGAAGGTATGTTGTGCAGCCTTACATTACATAACCTTATTTTTGCATTTAAGTTAATATTTTTAAATCCCGTTTTTTCTGCTTCCATGGATAGTTTAAAAAGGGTCAAGTAAATGTGTCAATTTCTGTGTTTAGCTGGATGTAGCGTATAAAACATTGCTCAGCCCAGTTTCGTGCATATAGTAGTAGTAACCCCCACTTACCATCTCTCTGCAAACTTGATCCAGCATTTCAGACATTGTGCATCCATCAAAAGTGTGCAAACATTAGTACAAAGTCACTCAAAGTAAAATTACACTGCAATGCACAAGAAAATGAAGGAAAAAAACTATTGTAAAAATGCCTCATGCATGGTAAGGGGAAATTATCTTTTAAATATATAAGCTAGTGATCGTCTGTCTGTTTTTTCATTAATAGTAGAAATCTTATGATTTATGGGCTGTTCTACTTAAGTTACAGATCATGGGAATCCCATTTTCCTCTTTGTTCTGTATGAGTAGTATCTAAACATTGCTAGTTTCATCCTAGTTCAGTGGGTTCTATGTGAATTAAGCTGCAAAATGCCTGGTTTTAAATGTTTTTGAGAGGTCATGAAATACAAAGCATTAACAAAGTCTATTTATTTTACCTACAGCAGTTCACACCTACCTATTCATGCTGATATATGGAATGATTTGGTCCAAACTGCTTTATGAATTAAGCTCAATACAGAGATCATTTACATATTTCAGTCAAAGAAACATTGCCCTTTTAAATCTAAGGGATGAAAAGAGGCTGGAAATGGCAACGTACATATTAATTATTACTATTTATATCATGTAGCAGACTTTTCCTTCCTGCATTTTAATTGAAAGGTAACTGCCATTTTGGAATCTTATTGGTTACTAGAATTTTTCCTCCAGTAATCTGGTTAGCCATATAATTGGTCAGGGCACTTCTTTAGGAGGTTTGTCCAAACAGTTTTGTTCCTGATATAGATGGCAATACTGAGTTCATGGGAATGGTGTTATTCACTGTTACTCAACCCAATCAGCATGTAAAACGTACATTTCTTCAATGGCATTGATGAGGGAGATGGAAGGTATTAATCGGGAGGCCCACAGGTTTTTTTTTTTGCTTATGCGGTCTCAAAATGGCAAAAAAAAACCAAAAAAAAAACTGCATGAGTTGCTTCACTCAGCTTGACTCTACTTGAAAATGATGCATGGGTCAACCCATAACCCATGGATCACGTGGGTTGACCTGGTCTAAAAGTGACAAAGCAGTGTTCCAAGTTATAAGTAACTTACCAAAAGAATAGTTTTGCAGGTTGGGTCAGGCAAGTTAGCACTCATAATGGATCAATTATACTGACTGCACTGGAAAATGACTGAGGTACACTATACGGACACAAATATTGGGACGTCTTACCATTACACCAATGCGATTTAATGACATTGCAGTAAAATACATAGACTTGAATGGAGTGTTATGTAGTTGGTACTCCCTTTGCAGCTACAACAGCTTACGCTCTTTTTGGAAGACAAGATTTTGGAGTTTTTGTGATAATTTGTACTTATTCATTCTGTGGAGCATTTATGAGGTCTGGCTGTCAATATCCATTACAGTTCATCCCAAGGGTGTTGGATGTGGTTGAGGTCAGGACTCAAGTTCTTCCACACTGAACTGGAATAGAAAATGTTCTTCTCCACACTGTGTCCACAAAGTTGATTTGTGTTGTCCAGGATGTCTTGGTCGGCTGAACCATTATGATTAAACCCTTCACTGAAAAATAAGGGCAATAGCCCAAACCCAAACCCTGAAAAACATGTGTGTCCCAATACGTTTGTCCTTATGGTGTACGCAGCACATTTGGTCCCAAATAGGCCTACAACTCTCCTGAAAATCCAATTTTTCTCTTTTATTTCTATTAAATTCTATTGTTGGGTCATTTTAGGACCACAAAAAATGATATACATAATAAAGTATATGTTTAAACACAACCTTAAACCCTCTTAAATGCTAATTTGTGTTTTTAGGCCCCATGATCGGTTTGGGGGTCCTTGGTGCAGAGTGCTGAGGGTCTGAAGGTCTGTGTGCTGACTATATTTGGAGGGTGCTGCTTGGTATGTGAAAAATGTTGTGGACGGAGAGAGAGAGAGAGAGAATATTTATAGCTGAGTTTTAGTTGTGAGGTAGTTATACTCCCGACTGGATGCTGAAAGGTGCAGGAAGCCGATAGGTGTGCAAATTTTAAAATGTTTGGAGGTGCCGGACTGGGTGGGTGCAGGTCGTCTGAGTCACTTCCCCTCGGTGACGTTTCCATGGACGTGTTGTTGTTGAGCAGGGTTGGACTGACAGACTGAAACTTACAAGCGGGCAGCTGTCGAAGGTACAGTTTTCCATGCATTTCTTGTTTTCTTCTCCAATTAGCACCATAAAACTGGACATTGTTTGCATTAGATGCCTCCCCTGACAGGTGAATCCGCTGTTTTGCGGAGAAAAGGCGTTCTTTCCGCTAATTTAGCGTTAGCTCACAAAGCCCAGGGCGCTAACACCAAAACAACGAGTTTATAGAGGTCTTCGCCTCGTTTCTGACTACTGTTAGATGTCTGATTGGATTTGTGCTATCTTTTTACACCTTATATCCAATTTATGTACAAAAACAACCTGACGTTCATAAATGTGCACTGTATTTTGCTAGCCGGGCAAAATTTAGCCTGTACTTAGCTTCGCCGTGATTAATTAACGTTGACGTTAGTGTTAATACGATTTTAGGCAGTGCATGAACACAAAAAGCGTCTATTTATCATTTGATAACAGTATTCTGTGTTTGGCCAACATTAAACAGTTACCGGTCTGCAGACCAGCCCAGTGAGACTAGAAACCAGCTAATGTTGCCAGAGACTAGTGTCCCCAAACTCTCATGTTAGGGCTGTTCTGCTGTGACAGGTCTATCTGCACAATATCAGGTTGAAGTGAGGAATAACACTAAGATGTGCGTTTTTACAGAGACCAGGACTGGAGCATAGCTCCACAAACCTCATTTCAATCACGTATTAAGCTGCTTTCTGCCGAAATAAAGCATGTCACATTTTCTTTAATTACCATATATGCTTGTTTATAACATTGCTGTACTGCACACATGCCCCTGGTTGCAGTGTAAACTGTGTGACTGCATAAACACACCCATTGATGGAACTTATGGTGGAGATCAGTGCAAACCTATTGGCCGTTTCACTCCAGCAAGTGTGTTATGGACCAAATAGGCTTTTGTGAATTATTATTTCTTTGTTGCTTTTTCAGCTTCTTCCTGTCCTCAGGCGCCACCCGCCCAGGGTGCAATGTCCTTCTGCTCCCCATGAGCTCGACTATGTGGTACATCATGCAGAGTATTCAGAGCAAATACTCTCTTTCGGAAAGACTCATCCGGACCATTGCGGCCATTCGCTCCTTCCCACATGACAATGTGGAGGATCTGATCCGCAGAGTAAGCACTCTTTACACTTTAATATAATCTGCAGTCCTGCAGTCCACCCACACTCTGTACAATTAAGAGCAAAACCATTAGCTAATCAGAATCAGCTAACATTATTGATCCTGGAGGAAATTTCTTATGTTACACAGACACAAAGACAAGAACGATATAAAGCATGGTATAAAGTCAGAATAAAACTCTCAAAATACTTTTAAAGTACTTTGTGCTGTATACACCAAAGGCTATTTGAAGCCGTTCTCTATGCAGTGTCCGTTATTGCATGTAATAGTAATAGTAGTGTTGTTGCATTTGATAATACTATTGCTTATGTAGCGACATAAAGGTGGGTTACTTCAGAGGGACTGAACTGTGTCTTACAGTTGGGACTGAAGTCGAGGTGGGAGAGATGTCCAGTTTGCCTCTGGTGCGTCCGCAGTTCTGAGATATCACCGTCTCATTCCATTGTTCTTGCTTACAAAACTTGCCCGTTATCTTCTTTTCAGGGTGCGGATGTTAACAGGATGCACGGCACCCTGAAGCCCCTGCACTGTGCCTGTATGGTAGCTGATGCAGATTGTGTGGAGCTTTTGTTGGAGAAAGGTGCAGAGGTACAACAGTGTAGTTTGCATCACACCATGCTTGTTTTTCTGACAGATTAAAAAATTGACGCTAGAAAAAATGGACACTACGTTTTGTAAATGAATGAATGAATTTCTTTAATGAGCCCCAAGTCGGTTTTCTGCATTGTACACTAAAATTCTGTATAATCAAGTGACACATTGACTTTCACCTTCTTGAGGAATCTGTTTTGCCCCTCTTATCCTCACTGTGTTAAAACACCCTCAGTTTCGATGTGAAGAATCAACTATATTGAAAATCCCATTTTTTATTCCTGTAATTATCAGTATTTCCTAAAATGCCAACTTCATAGGTGTTTCTTTGCATAATGTTAATAAATCAACCCTGTCATGGTCTACCTTGCATACAGGTCAATGCCTTGGACGGCTATAACCGCACAGCATTGCATTATGCTGCAGAGAAAGACGAGAGCTGTGTAGAGCTGCTACTGGAATATGGAGCTCATCCCAACGCACTGGATGGCAACAAGGACACGCCCCTGCACTGGGCCGCCTTCAAAGACAACCCTGAGTGTGTGCGTGCCTTGCTAGAGAGTGGCGCCTGCCCCAATGCCCGTGACTACAACAATGACACACCGCTCAGCTGGGCAGCCATGAAGGGCAACCTGGAGAGCGTGCGTGTGTTACTGGAGTATGGTGCCCAAGTTCATGTCACCAACCTCAAGGGCCAGACGCCCATCTCCCGGCTGGTGGCTCTGCTGGCGCGGGGCCTAGGCACAGAGCAGGAGGAAGAGTGCCTGGAGCTTCTGTGCCGGGCCGCAGGGAAGTTCGATATCCGCAGGGCCGATGGCACTTTGCCCCGTGAGCTCAGCAAAGATCCTCAGCTGCTGGCCCGGCTAACCAGCATGGTGGCCCAGCCACCTTTACTGCGAGCCCTGGCACGCTGCGCCGTGCGAAATAGCCTCGGAGTGCAATATCTTCCAACCGCCGTGAAACAGCTACCGCTGCCAGAGTCAGTCAAAGAGTATGTGCTTCTCAGAGACTGAGGACTGTGTACAAGAGAACAGACTGCCTGTAATGCAAGACAATATGGTGGTTTTAGTTGTAACTTCATTTAATGTAATCAGAAGTCTTTCAAAATCCTGTGTGAGTGAGAGTGATCTTTTTTTAACGGGTCTGTAGTGCAGAAAAAAAACATGATATTGCCAGTTACAAGTTTAAATCCATTGACAAGTTTAAATCCCCTAACCTTAAATTCTTTCAAGGCCAGGAAAAGAGAGAAAAATAGAATATATACTTTTTATTAGAAATGATTTTCCTTTTTTTTTTGAAAGTCTGACTTGACAGGAACTGTTCATATTTGTCTTTGTTTGGCTCACAGAAGACATTTAGATGGACGTTGCTTTGGCCATTGACATTGATTTTTTTTTAACTAAATGTAATGCTTGAATAATTATTTTTGTTTATATCCAACCATTTTAGCTACAGACCTTGTATCATGTTTTATTTGGTGCTGGGGGTACAGGTACATTATCTTTTTCAATTGCAGAAGAAAAATGACTTAATTTCATTTTTTGTCAGTAAATGAGTTTCAGGTCTAATGTTAATGATTAGTCTGGTCTAACATGGCATGAATATTCCAAGTTTTGATTGTTCTTGAATAGGAAATCTTAAACAAGGGGTTTAATAAGCTTGTACCCATCATAACTTTTGCATCTTGAGTGAAACCTAAGTGACTTCTTTTTCCTGTTATCGCTGTAGTCCATGTTTGTACAGTGATAGCCTGATTAGAAATGAGTAAATGTGATGCTTAAAGCTGACCTATGATTATTGTGTGCAACCAGCCAATAAGTGCACCACCCCGCACCCCACCTTGCCCCACACCGCACCCCGCCCTGCCCCACCCCGCACCCCAAACTTTACAAAGTAAAAGCCTTTCTGCATCACACACACTGTTCTCCTTTTCATTATTGAAGTTGCACATGCAATGACTGGTTTTAAGTTCAGCTGTGTACCAGCAGGGGGCTCAAGACCATAAGAGAGCTCTCACTGAGGTCTGCTTCATGTTTCAACATGCATCGTCTTATTTATTGAACATGCCTAGTGTTTCTGCGGGGTTATTTATTAATGCTTTAATTAGACCCATTACAAAAAAGACTGATGTCTGTTTCTAGTGTGTAGTTGATTTTTCCATATGCTTCCCCCTCAGTTACATCACATTTCGGCATGTGTGTAAAGACAATGATGAGTTATCGTGCATTTAAAATACCTTTGTTTCAGTAGGTCTTGTGTGTGGGTTTTTTTTTTTTTTGACATGCTCTATTTTAGCCTCCTGATTAAATACAGGACGTCCTTTTAAATGTAACAAAAAATTACTCAGGAAGGAAATAACACTAGGATAAAGTAAAGGCCTGCTCCCCGTTCACTTCCTCTGTTCTCCACACCTCCATTTTGTTGTCAGAATCTGAATGCATACATCATATTGTAGAAGGGAACAAATAGGTGCATTCTCATGCTGTAGATCGCAAAACCTAAAAGATTGTTTTACTGTTGAATTCGGAGGACGCAACATGACTCAGCCAACTGCTGGAAGCGCTCATTCTGTTCGAAGCGGTGCCCACGTGTGAGAGCTTGGAACAAATCCAGCAATTATACAAGACTTGATGGTTGGGAATAGATAAATATTTAAAGCCTATGCTTCCTTCTTGAGTTCACAACACAAAACATGGGAAATTGGCTTCAGTGGATGGGAACAATTAACATCAGAGGTGGTTGTGTATTTTGAATGAGGATAGGATTGAAAGGATGCTCTGTATGGGATTTATTGATCTCAGAGACATGGTAAAAATGATAACAAAAACACTCCTTTTTAGGTCCTTTTTGTTCCTGATGCTTGACGGCTGGTTTAGTTCGCTGGCTAATAGGGCTGCCTGCCTCATCTGGACGATCACCCCATTATACACCAGTTACTCTCTTTGGGAAAGGCTTCTAATGCCTAATGTTCACATCTGTAACATTAAACAAAATAAGTTGATTTGGCTGTTTATATATAATATGGATGTGATGCATGTGGATGTGACGCCTGGTTCACATCACCACCACTGTGGTGAAATCTGAGTCGATATGTTTCTCTACAAGGAATCATTCCACATCAAATCAGCTTGAATTACTTTGTGTACATCTTAAGGACTGAATTTAGATTCAGTTTTAAAGAGCTAAAACTAAGGTAATAAAATATGTAAAGTGTTTATTTGTCACACACCACAGCCCAATGTGTGAAATTCTCTGCATTCAACCTATTCAACTGAAGCAGTGATAGCACCAAGGGAGCAGTGTGTGAGTATGGTACTTTTTTCAAGGGTACCTCAGTGGTGCAACAAGCAGTCCTAGGATTCAAACCCATGACCTTCCGATCGCAGGGGAAACTCCCAAACCACCAGACCACCAGCTGCCCTACGATATAAAAAAATGAGAACAGTGTGTAAATGTTATCGAATAACATGCCTACACAGAAATATTTACAAGAAAGTGTAGAAATTCTCGTTAAAGTCTGTTGGTCAGGAATGGAATAAACCCCAGTGTGACAGGAAATCTCGCGACATTTCAACGAGGGGCGTGTCAGATTCCGAGACAGACTGTGTGAGAGAGAGAGAGAGAGAGAGAGAGAGAGGGGGTAGTGGGTGAGAGAGAATGAGAGTGAGAGAGGGGTAGTGGGTGAGAGAGAGAGAGAGAGAGAGAGAGAGAGAGAGGAGCGCCGAGGTGAGTTTGTAAACATTCTGCTACTGTCAAATGTTGAAAGTTGGCGTGTGAGTGAGTGAGCGAGACCCCCGTGTATCCAGCGTGAGGGTGAAAGTGAAGTTTGCGGGGCGACCTGCTGTGTTGTCAACTTGTGGCTAGCTCGCTAGTTAGCTCTGAGGCTGTTAGCTAGCATGCTAAGCTAGTTAGCTAACTCCCAGAGCCTCTTGACAAGAGAGACTGTCTGAAGAGAAAAGAAATCTCAGGAAAATCTCAGGCACCGTTTTTAAAACTTCTGGCGTGGTCAGTACTGTTGGAGATGAAATAAAAATTGGGAAGACAGACTTGTTTGTGACTATAAGAGGACAGACAGAAAGAGACTGTTAGGAGGTGTCTGGTAAGTTTTTTTTTTTTCTCGCCCCACTCTTTCTCAGAGCGGCCCTCTGGAGCTAGAGAGTCCAGAACTGGAGTGGCCTGTATATCTATACACTTCAGCCGAGGAGACGTAACTCTCACCCGCTGGTATTTTGTTTCAGCCCGGCCCCAGAGATACGACCTGGCTGTGATTTGTGCCCACAGGGGAGGGCTGAGGGTCCACAGAAGTTAGTGCTGCTACTGCCTTGAAGCTCACACTGAGCAGGGACAGTGAGGCACTGAAGGCTAACAGTGAAAGGACACGTTAAATGACTTTGAAACGGGGAGCCAGATTGTTTCATGGAATGCCTCACTATCCATAAATCGTCCACTAGATTATAGTAATCCACTAGATTAATCATACATACATATATATATATATATATAAGTTTGTGTGTACTGATGTATCCCTGTTTATTGCTTTGCCATTAACATTCATATAGTTAGGACTAGGACTAATACTGTAATACGGGTGACGCACAATTTACAAACTAAAATAACTATGACTGTTGTTTTGTTCAGCCTGATTCACAAGTAAACAGGGCTAAATTAGGCCTTTAAGCACCGACGATTGTTTGTTTAATCATCAATGTTTGTGTGTGTGTACATATTTGAATTTGTGTGTGCATGCATATATATATATATACACACACGCACACTGTGTGTGTTTGTATATATATATATATATATATATATATATATACACACACACGCACACTGTGTGTGTTTGTGAGTATATGTGTGTGTTTGTGAACATATATATAAATGTGCCTGTGTGTATGCAGTTTCAAAGTATTGACTATAACAGTTCATGAATAGCCAAGTTGCTGCATTTCAGAGTAAGAAGAGAGGCTTGAAAAAAAACGGGTAAATGGAAGTGAAACGCCTCTTGTCATTTGAGCCATGAAAGTCCTCCCACGTATCTTCTCTCCTGTCATCACCCTGTAACCTATAAGTCTGAGAAACAGATTGTAAAGTGCAAATATGGGTCACTGTGTCTTGTCTGAAGTGGAATTCGTCCTAATTCCTGGTCTCGTTTTAAAAATCAATTATCCATGCAGCATACATTTCCTCCTTCCTGGATGTATGTGTGCAGACGCCTTTAACACTTTTTCCAGCTGTTACAGAAATTGCCTTTATTAACTTAGAAGACCTGTTTCTTGTGCTTTGCCATTGCATTTAAGGGCTGCGCAGCATAAGATGTGAAGTGTGGAAGGAAGGAAGTTTATGGGGGTGATGTTTGTGGTCTTTCATGTGTTAAAGTATTGCCTATGATGCCTTCTGATCATGGGCAGTGTTGTTGTTTTTTCTGCATTTTTGTGATTATACCATGGATGATGTTGAGTCTGACCTCATTGTTATTGTTTGTTTTATTAATTGCAGTGTATTAGAGTTTTCAGTCAGGTTGTAGGCTGATGCTGTGTCCTTTACCAAAGACTGTATGTCTGCGCCGCTGGTATAACACTGTATTTACACTGCTAGAAAGCAACTTGAGCCAGTGACCCATTTTATAAATAGTTCAGAACCAGATTGTTTCTGATTTCATAGCAGAATGCAACCCTGGGTCCTGCGTTACTCGGCATTGTCTGCTGCCTTGGCAAGGGTTTAATATTGGGCACACTGCAGCTATGCAGACATGCATCTAGGGTTTCATTTGTTCCATATACCAAAGCTAAGGTTCACTAAGGTTACATAAATCCATACTAACCATGCAGACTAGATCTCTTGATGGTGGTAGGTTCATTTCATTGCAAATGGCTGTGTCTGTGGGTTATTCAAGACTCTTTATTTGTCACATACATAGCTATAAAACCGTGACGTGTATTGAAATAAGTCGACCTGTAAGATTGGGCATGAACTTATCAAATAGTTTAAATGAAATTAAAATGAGGGCTGTGGCAGAAAACATTCAGTAAACTAGTGATCTGTAGATTACTTTGACAAGTAATCGAGACTGAACAAAAACTTCCAGGCAATAACAAACTGTGCATAAAATATGCATTTTCATCACGCCAAATAATCACAGCATGCACATCAGTAAATTAATTGTTTTCTTATTTAATTGAGATTTAAAAAATAAGTTTAGTTATCATGACAGCCCTGTTGGTTGCTTAATGCCTTCCACAACCATTCATTCCAAATATGCACACTCCACATGCTCTCCCCACTCTGTCTCCCTTTTTTTGTAGGGGTCTCCCCTACCCTCTGGCAACTCAAGCCCCAGATTCCTCATTCTTGGCAGCAGTGGGAGCTATTAATACAGTTTGTTTAGTCAGTTTCCTAGCAGGCGGCATCAAACAGTGCACGCCCGGGTCTGATTATAGCTGGGCCGCTCTGCTGTCCACCTGCTGAGTAGGAGAAATCCTAGTTAACAGCAGGATGCTGCCTGGCAGTAGGCGACTCTACCGAACCTATTGGTCCCTGGGTTGGCAATGGCCCAAACTACTATCACTGTGTAGAGTGCCGCAATTAGTTGTCTTAAATGTTTTTTTCATGAATTGTCAGTTATTTTGCATATTCAGTTATGAATATGTTGGTTAGTTCCTGGCTACTGCACTTCAGTTATCACATGGCTTTGTTAACTTTGCTGATGAGCCACTTCTCCTACGTTGTATCTCCACATTTTATCAGTTACACTGATCATATAGATGCACCCAGTAGATTTATCACACACTGTATTCCCACACTTTTTAGCGGATCTCACATTTTTGGTTATTGGACAGTTGACGCACCAACAGAACCCAATCACCAAATATTACCAACAGTGAAGTGGTAAGAAACTCTCAGGCCAGTAGGGACACTGAAGTATTTAAGACTCAAGCAACACTGCTGTGTGTGATCCCTCAGTTCAGCGCACACACTCAAACAAACATTCCACTACCATGTCACTGCCATTGCTGTGCTAAGAATGATTCGCTACCAAAATAATACCTGCTCACTCTAGGTCCTGTGGGGGTTTTGACCATTGATGAACATTGTAAAGGGGAGCTAACAAATGATGAGAAGCTGATGGCCTAAAGCTTAAAATTATTATAAAGTGGAGCTATATATATGATCTCTGAACTGCTCTAGTGCAGAAGTGACGTGTGAAAGTTAGGTATTTGTGGATCATCTTGTCGGTTTTAAGCAAAAAATATTTGATTTGATTTTATTCAGGATTTGCACAATGTTAGGTCTGGGCTGTTGCAGTGGTTGGACTATATAACATGACACTGCCAAAGCTTAAAGCCAAATATGTTTTACTAATGCCCAGTGTCAAAATGTTAATGACAGACACAAACACAGCTGTTCAAATTTACTTCAAGAGCACAGCTGAAATGGATGTTATCTTTTGGGGTGTAAATTGAGTTCTAGTTTTAACTGTGTTGACTTGATTGTCCTGTCCAAATTTTGTCTTAAATGCTCTCTATTACCAAGGGAATATTGTTTGATTGTTAAGGGCTGAAAATGTTAAATTTTTGACTAGTCTGTAGCAAACAGCATTCTTATACTTTATAAGAACTGCTTAGGGTTTGATAAATGGACCAAACCATTAAAATAAAGCCACATTTAAAAAATGGCAAAATAGCAAAAATAGAGCAGACAGTGGTGTGTTGTTTTTTACAAAATAACCTACATTAACAGGAATGCAAAATGAATGATGAAATGGTGTAATGTTGTAATTAGTGATGCTCCGATCGATTGGCTGAAGATCGGTATCGGCCGATAATCACATTTTATGACTCAATCGGTACTTGTTAAACTTGGCCGATCTTAGGAACTGATCACAATTGATGATGTCAATGCGTGAGGGCGTACACGACGAGTGCGGACGTAAATGTTTTGGTGTGGAATTACTACGTTTTGAGAAACAATGGAAAAATTTGCTATTTGCCATTTATCTCACGTGGAGGCGCATTGTCCAAAACATTTATTACAACGAACCTCATTCAGCACTTAAAAATGAGCCACCGTGAGTCATATGGCAAATACGAAAAACTGGCAACTGTAAAAAAGGCAACGGTAACTAATAATGCGACTCTCACTCAGCCATCCATTACAGACATTCTGAAAAAACACAAACTGTACACACCAGACAACAAGAAAGCTACGGATATAATGAAAGTAATGGAATTTATATGCATTGACCACCAACCTCTGTCACTCTGTTACTTTATCTCAAAAAAAAGCTAAAGGTGATCAGAGAGCTTACATATCAGTTATATAAACTTGAAACATCAGAATTGGCATCGGTATCTGCCGATCACCAGGACAAAAAATCGGTACTTGGTATCGGTGGCAAAAATCCTGATCGGAGCATCCCTAGTTCTAATGGACTTATTACTGTGCAGTGTATGCAGTTATCAGACACTTGTTGTTTGCAGGCCCTTCTTTAATTAATAATTTTTATGAGGTTCTGTGTTTTAGAAGTGCAGTTGCTCAAAGTGTGGTGTTACTTGATCATGACAGTGTTATTATAATCATTTGTCCAATAATTTAACCCTGCAGTGGATTGCTCTGCAGTGTCTGTAGTTAGACTACAGATCTGTTTTCTATTGAATTGGCTAGTATTCTAACCTCAGTCTTTTGCACTGTGGTAATTTGGTAATTTGGCAAGGATTGTTGAAGCATTCTTGGATGAAGCACTTCACCCAGGGTCTAATGAGTGGGTGGTGTTGCTTATTTGTAAATTAACTTCTCGCACACCTCTGTCCAAATTGGTTGTGTGGATTGCATCCATCTCAAAAGCTCTGGCACCAAGCTGTTGGCTTGCTTGTTGAACTTGTGAGGTCTGCTAGGAATCAAGCTGCTTGGCTTATGTTGTCACTTTGATCTCAGCTGGAAGGAAAGGGCCTTTCAGGGGCAAACAAAATGCAGTTATTTTCTTTATGGAAAGCAGAACCTGGCATCTCTGCCGTGGTCGGTAATTTCGACTTGGACCGTGCGTCACTCCACAGCAGAAGCTGTCACTGGCCGTATGGAACTATGAGCAGCCATCTTTATGGTGAGGGGAGGTGTTTAGAGAAAGTTGTGAAAGTTCGGACGTGTGGAAAATGATTGTTTATTAGCCCTCATGTTGTTTACACCCTCATGGGTCAGTCATTGGCCTAGGGCTGAGAGTGGAAAATAATATACCTGCAGTCAGGATGGAGCAGTGCATGCTTTCCTTTCTACTTCCTAGCGAAAGCATAGTACTTGATGAGGGTGGTCGCTGAGGCAAAAATAAAAAAATCATGATAAAAGTTATGCATGATACATGATACAATGGAAACACGTTAGAATGGAGCAAAACAGTAGTGCCGTGTTTAAAAAGAGGCAACGTAGGCCTGGGCAATATATTAAAATTCATGACTGTTACCATATGTATCAAAAAATGTCTGAAGCCCCCCTCCCCAAAATGATCCCAAGCCACCCTAAATATATAGTCATTATTCTACTATTTTTAAATTTTATATCCAAACATTTCATACAAGATATCACTCAGCGCAGATGCGCACTTTACAAATAGAAACAAGACTATGAATTGAAATGAAAAATAATAAGTCTTGCTGTCATTATTGAATTTAAATTATGTACTGGCTGTTGAAGCTGTTGTAGGTAGAGGGTGGACATTAGGACCCAGATGAAGCTACACAGTGCTGCTTGTTAGCGAGTAGCAACTGGAGCAGCAACCGGAGCCCGTTTAGTAATATTCCTCTGGTAGCATTTGTACTCAGTTTAACTGAACAATACTATGAGTGTCCATAACTGTTCACTGCTTAACTTTACTTGTTTCCTTAAGTGAAAGGAAAGGTTTGGTG
>JBBPDE010000134.1:23598632-23613356 GCA_037974605.1 Nannopetersius ansorgii
TCTCTCTCTCTCTCTCTCTCTCTCTCTCTCTCTCTCTCTCTCTCTCTCTCTCTCTGTCTCTGTCTCTGTCTCTGTCTATTTCTCTTTCTGTGCTGCAGCTGCCTGCACCTGGCTCTTCAGCTCTGGACATGACTCTGCAGACGCCCTCCGATGTGGTCAGAGTGAAGGAGGAGGAGCCTGTAGAGGTGGACTCATCCCCTCCTGCAAGCCCAGACTCCATCTCTAGTCAGTCAGACACCAATAAGGAGCCTATAACTAGGGGGAAGGTACAACAACACTGCACTATGCAGACAAATGTTTTGAACTCTGATTATATTATATAGCTTGCAGCATATTAAAAACAAAATCTAGCAAAGTTATTGCATTAGTAGCATATTACCACTGTGAATTATCAACAGCAATAGGATTTTACATACTAAAATAATGATATTACATTGCTGAAAGTAGTAAATACATTCTGATGAAGCTTATTTTGTCTTCACATGGCTATAACAAAATGCTGTGATTTTTAAAGGAAAAAAAATGTCAGTGCTAATTTTTAACAATGTGATTAATTATGATTAGCTACACATATTAATGCAAGATATTTGCTGTTTATTATTTTAATCATTATCAGACCTAATTATTACCAGCCTTGTTGACTTTAAACATCAACAAGAATTTAAACAATAACAAGCCAAGTGCCATGCTGCAATCAAAATAAATTCTGGAAGACATGATTTAGTTTAATTGAATTATGTCTGGAAAAGGTTACAAAGCCACTGGCCAAAAATGGTCATGTTACACATTTGGTGTAAAGCTAACACTGTATTCCACAGTACAATATAACATGGTGGCGAAGGTGTGTTGTTGTGGAAATGATGTCCTGATCTAAATCTGAAAAGTAGTGGGTTTATGTAGCAAGATCCAAAGTATAAGAGCAAGAAAATGCCTCATAAGTGACAAAATTATGTAGTAGCCTAGTCTATGTTCTGCCTTAAACCCCACCAAAATGGTGTGAATGGAACCTTAAACCGGTAGTTTGTGCTTATAATTAAAGCAGTTCTGCAAGGAACTGATTCCATTTCCTAAAAGAAATGAAAAAGAGACTGGAATCCCTCCACATGAGAAACTGATATTTGGTTGCAGATGGTGCAGTTACATTGAAGTGTTATTTCTGTGACATATTTTACATTTAGTGAGCCCTTAATTTTCACATGGATGATATAGGTGGTGCTAAACTGTTTACCTTCAGTAAAACTTTTTTTTTCTTGTACTACATTTTTCCAAAAATAGTGGTGGCAATGAAGTCTAATGAACTATTACTATATAATGAAAATAGCTATTTACCCTTGAAACTCAATCACATACATGTGCGCATGCAGTTTTTCCAGATTTTTTGTCATTTGTGAAAGTTGCTGTAGCTTGGCTGTGGCTGCACCAGTTTGTAGATGTCATGAAGTCACAAAGGCACAGATAAGCAAAGCCGTTACTACACATGCACACTGTAGTGCAAACGCTGCAAGATATTGTTAGTTCTAGGAATATTACTCTTAAGTAATAAGGGGCTGAGGTAGTTAGACAAAATGTCTGGTGGTTGTCATAGGAACTTTTTCTGTATTCAGAGTATCCTTTGAACCAAGATTAGTACCAGACTGCTAAAGTAAGGTGTAGGAATAGTAAGAGTTTTTCTTTTTCACAGAAATCTCCAACAAAGCCAGCTGTGAGTTCTGCTCCCATCCCTACCATCGTACGTCCAGGCTCTCTTCCACTGCACATGGGCTATGACCCTCTGCAGCCCACCATGCCTTCACCCACATCTGTCATCACACAAGCCCCGCCATCGAACCGCACTCTCGGGTAAGGCATCAGGAAAAGGCTAAAGGTTGGGTCAGTCATTGAAGATGGAGTTTTTAAGACAGAACACATCTGGTACTGTTTGGCAAAAACAGTTTGGCAGCTGTTATGCCTAAAAACAGAAAACTGACCAATCAGGACTTTTTCAGCATTCAACCAATCAGGACAAGTAGGCGTATGTTGATTGTATTGTGTATTCACAGCATATAGCAGGGAACTACAGCCTAGACTTATAGCTAATGTTACAAAACACAGTTCTGATGAGACCCAGTGGTGCGCTTCAGAGAAATTAATGGCAAAATGGTAAGTTTTGCCACTACCTATTATGGCTTATGCAGCACAAAACAAGAAAAGAAAACAGAATAGAATGTGAGTGATCCAGAGGAAAGGTGAGAGTGAATATTGCTGTGTTGAAGAGAGCTAAGAGAACATGAAATATGATGCCAGTTTAGCTCTATTTATTTACTATACAGGTGATTATTTTGCATAGTTCTAAACTGTGCAGTTGATATTACTAGGTGGTTAACTAATGTAGTGGCCGATGAACCATTCTTTTCTGCTAAATAGCAAAATTAGTTTGAAAAAGTAGCTCATTAAAATAATCTGTTATAATAAATCATAGCCTTGAGGCTAACAAAATGGCCTTTAGGCTCTGAGGAACAACAGCCACTAATGTTACCTAGCTTCCTGGCTTTGGAGGCAACACATAAGAGAGGGGCTGTATTAGTGTGGCTGTTGAATCATTTCAAAATTATTTTAGCCATAATTGATCACCTTACCTTTAAAATAACCTGTTAAGGGCTGTTCTGTTTCTGTTATTCTGGCTCCCATGACTCATTTTACTGTTTTCCAATGGTGTGATTGTGCTAAAGTTACTTCACTGTGCTAAGGATTTAAAAATTTTTTATCGGGGGCTCAAATTTAATAACCATGATTTGTGCTTAATCGACTTCTGCTGTTGTGTGCCTGGTTCCGTCTCCACATCAGGTTTTCCATTTCATACTTATGTCAATAAGCGTTTTCATTGATTCATCACATTTGGGCAGGAGCAGAGGTTTAAGAGAGAGCTCTTGTGGGTTTCCTCATAATACAGTGGCAAATAGTGTCTTGTTTTTGTCCCTCCTTATTCGGGGCACAGTGGCATATTTTGTCCATCTCAAACTAAAAAGCTTTGTTTTGTTGAGGACCTATGACCTATGATATGAATTTAGAACACTGGTTGAGGGTTCTGCAGTGTATGAAATGTGAGTGCATATGAGATAAAAAAAATGCTTGATGTAAACATCCTAATGTCTGTATGAGTTTGACTTTGTGGGCTGCCTGATCTGTTTAATGATGTGGTAACATGTTTGTTTGAGGTTACTGATTTCCAAACTGGACATGTTTGCACATAGCAAGCTTATGTAAGAATTTCCACCCTGTTTTTGAGATAATACAATATTGTCTGGAATTCAAGGTTAGTGTAACCCATAATCTGTGTCTATCTGCTCTATCTGAAGGTCTCCCACAGGCCCATATCCAGTAATGATGCTTCCCAATGGCCAAGCAGTTCCTGTGCTTCCAGGCCCAGTGCAAATGCCATCTGTAATATCTGTAAGCACCAATGAACCTACTATGCCCTCTGTTCAGAGTCATCACAGGCTGTTGGTATTAGAACTTCAGGTCTTGTATATGTGATCTGCCCTGTGTTTCCTTTCAAGCTGGCCAGGCCCATGTGTATGGTGCCCAACATTCCAGGAATCCCAGGCCCTCCACTAGGGGGAAGTGGCAGTGGATCCTCGTCCCCATCTGGTTATATCCCCCACTCTGAGGCCAAGATGGTAAGGAAAAGACATGTTGCATTTTAACCCCATCATTTTAGCCCCAGACTGTTGGTGAAATGCTCTCTGAGGCAAGCGATCATGCTCTGAAATTTTTTGTCCCGCCATGAGAGCATTTCACTTAGGTGTCACATTTCACAACAAACAGGCAAGTACCGACTGCAGTGTTTTCTTGAATTTGAAGAGTGCAGCTTAATGTCTTGCTCCAGGAACCAGCCTGGTTTATTGTTCAGTAAAACCAAATCCAGAGCATTTCACTTTGCTAATGGAAATTGCATAGGGCAAGATATGAATAAGGCTGATTTTATAAATACATCTGTACGAGTCACCTGACTGGATGTCCTGAAGCTTTGACCTGTGTCTGACATTCTCTTTCAGCGACTAAAGGCAGCATTATCTCAGCAGACCTCATCAGCCCAGGGCTGTATTGGTGTGGCAATGGGCTCCAGCGCCATGGTACCACAGAGAATGGAACAAAGCCAGCTATTGGTGCAACAGCCTGATGCCCCATCCCCTGCACAGCCACAGGTCCACAAATATACTGTATTACTAACTATATTTACTGTCCATGTAAGGCCTAGAACAAAGTGAGAACGGGGCAATTTCTATCAAAAAATGCATGCACAGATGTGAGGATGAGCAATAAAGAGCTCCAAGTTTTGTTTTTCTTAACTGTATTTGGTTAAACGGACATTCTCACCTAAAACTAGCAACTAATGTTACTTGTTATGCTATATAGCATTCTCTTGCACAGCATTGCATTTTCAGCCTCAGGGGTTTTACAACATTTTTTACAAAAGTTTTTGCATTATTGTACACATGTTCTCTATCTGTATCACCAAGCATCCATTATGCAAATCCATAATTGGGAATCCTCCGTGATCAATAAATCCTGCCTATTAGCATTATTAGTATAGGTACTTGTATAAGGGCTAATAAACACAGACAGAAACATCTTAGCCATAGGTTTAGCTAATTCACTCCGCATTAGCTGGGTAGCTTTCCACTGCAGAATTCTTGTAGTTTTTCAAAAAGGAAGTAAACATGCTTAGTAATGGTTACATTTTTCATTTATGTTAGTGTACCCATTTAGTCCTCAAAGCAATTGCACACTGTATACTGTGGGGCAAATCTCTTTGCTTGCAATGATTGAGTTACTTACGAGGAAATAATTCAGTAATTTTGAACCTTGGATATTGTCATATATTTGAGTTACATACACACAAATGACCTTATACTAACCATTGAAGGCACAGTAACAGTGGTGCAGAATAGGATCATGCATGCCTTTTAATCATGAGCTCCTTTGCATTTAGGTTTCTCCAGCTCAGCCTACAGGAGGAAGACGGCGGCGGACAGCGGACGATGACCCGGACGAGAGGAGGCAGCGCTTTTTGGAGCGCAACAGAGCGGCTGCCTCGCGCTGCAGGCAAAAACGCAAGCTGTGGGTCAACTCCCTGGAGAAGAAGGCTGAGGAACTGACCTCCATGAATGTTTCCCTGACAGTGAGTATGCCAGGGTTGTCTGTCTTACATGCCTTAGGCACTTGTATTCTTCAAAGACTGAGACATTGATGTAATGGAGAGTTTTATCTGACTCACTGAAAACATCTGAAAATACAAACCAAAGTTCCTGTTTTTAAAATGAGTGAGCAAATGGAGGAGTTGGTCTTGTCTGTTATCATGTCTCTTAGTCTGTTTGATTGTAGACATGCTCATACTTCTCTTTGCGTGTGTGCGTGCGCACATGCACATGTGTTTCAGAATGAGGTGTCTCTCTTACGAAATGAAGTTGCTCATCTGAAGCAGCTACTGCTAGCCCACAAGGACTGCCCTGTCACCACTCTACAGAAGAAGGCTGCATACCTGGGTGAGTCAGATCATGAGAGAAGACCTATAAATCATGAATCATGAGAGTGGGTTTAATTGCATGCAGTCTGTCTGTGTTCTTTTATGTATGTAAAAGGATTCTGTGTGATATAAAGTAAATTTTGTGTGTATATTTCAATTAGGGTTCTTATGTATAAATTAAGTTATTTTTAGCGATGACACATAGATAATAGAATACCCTTTAAAAGTTTGGGATCAGTGTTTAAAAACACATAACGAAATTGTTTGTACCTGAATATATACATTGATATCGATATGTGATATGTCAACTTTACAGTGTTCAAATAATTACTTAGAAGTCAGTTTTAAAGATGTCAATGTGTCCGTATATAGATGATATAGTATATAGATTAGTATATATTTTGATTACTTAAATAAAATTAATGATTATTGTGTATATAAAATAATAATAAATACAGAAATGTAAACAGTATCGTATGCTAATTCTGGTCTAAAAGTTATATTTATATTTTAAGCTTTAGATTGTGAGTAAAAAGTTCTAACTTGCGAATAATGGATTGTCAGTGATGTGTGTGTTTATAAGGTGCCTTATTCTAAGTGGGAAATGGGGCTGATTTGTTTGTTTGTATTTAATTCTCAGTATTTAATTTAATTATTAATAATAATTTAATCCATCAGCTAAGACTGGTTTGGAGTCCAAAGTTTGCTTCTTTAGTTTACTTTTTTAGCTACAAGGCTAATTTTTCTAGAAGGAAATGGTCACCCAAACTGTCCACTAAAATACATCCCCATAGCTTCTCTTAACATTCTCAGACCACATCCAGGCCTTCTTAAACTGACAGACTTTTCAATGTGGTTAGGATCACTTAACAAGCTACAAAAATAAACAAAATACAGGCAGCCTTTTCAGAGAACAGAAGAGTTGGTGTTAATAAAGCAACTGTAAGGTCACAATATCAGTAAGGAAGAATAAAGTTAAAGATGTGGGTGACTATTGTTCTAGTGTTTGTTAGTAACAAAGGATAATTTGGACTCCAAACAGGACTTGGCTGATCGAGAACATTTGAGGTAAGTGGAAAATTATCCAAATTTGATTTTTTGCCAAACTGTTCCAGCGCACACTGACCAAGCAGTTATTATAATGTGAACTTATTATTTAAATGTTCTGCACTTAGTTTTTATTATTAATTTAAAAAAAACTAACAAAATGGCAAAGATTTTTTTATCACTCACAGCTTACAGGCCACATTTAGGACAATTAAATGAATATTTTTATAGCCCTACTGCCAACTTTACAGTGTTTGTGAGCTCTGGACCAAAGACAGATGTTTGTCTGTATTTTGCTGAACTTTGCATGTTGTGTTGTTCAGGAGAGGAACCGATGAAGGAGGTTTCAGAGCCCACAGGCTCCCCCGCTCCAGTCATCCAGCACAGTTCACTGGCCTCCAGCCCTTCGGGTCCCTCAGGGCCCAATGGTTTGAGCTCACGGGCGGCCGCTGAGGCCGTGGCCATGTCTGTACTGGCCGGCATGGGGAGCCAGCGGGGCGAGAGCGGGCCTTCTCACGTAATAATGGCCACACAGCCCCAGCCCTCAGCCAGATGATGAGGCCACAGCAGTCTGCCTGGGACTCACCCCGCCCAACACAGAGAGAGGAGCAGAGGAACGTGAAGAGCGAGGGACAGAGGCTAAGAAGAAAAAAAAAAACAGCCCCCTCTTTCCTTTCCTCTACCTGGCCTTCTCTCATGCCATAACGCTCTGGCCTGGAGTTCAGCTCAATTATGGGAATAAACTTTGACTTTTGGGAGAAAGCAAGAAGCTTCCTGTTCACTATGCCATAGACTACAGGGGCTGGACTCCAACCCTCATCTTTATCTTCATCCTGAACCCCTACAAAGCCCACTCTCCCTCCTTCATCAGAATTTGCCTTCTATCTCCAAGCTCCTCAGTCTCCAATTTGACTGTAGGACAACAAAGCGCTTCCTGAAGGGTTGTCACAGTGACAGCCTTACTTATGCTGATGCAAACCCTCTGCATAGATAATATGCACATATTTACCACGCCGTACAAACTCACATAGCAACATGGATGTCTCGTTTGTGGTCGACGTGGAAAACAAAAATACTGCCACAGTGCACCTGGTGGTGTGCATGTCCACACTTGCTGAGCTCCACATTTTACTCACTAAACTGAGCCTATGTCTAGTGATTGGCACCACAACCTTGCAATACTTTTCATATCTGGTTTGTATGGTTTTTATCTTTCTTTGTTGAATTTGCTCTAAATTTGGTCCCTAACATTTTAGAACAGTTTTCATTTCATGGAGACAAAGAGAATGTCTCACCTGAACTTCACCGATATCTGACCTCATTTCCTACCCCTTCTTAGTATGTTTTATATACAGAATGTTTGTAATCAGTGAGTGCATGTGCTTATCTGTGTTTGTGTGTGAGTGAGTTTGTGTGTGTGTACAAGAGAGTACATTAAAATATAGCAGTTTGTTATTCAAAAGGACTGATACACTAATACTGGCATGCGAAACCTTTTCTCTGTTATATGTACTATCCACTGTCTTTGCTTTGTTTGGTACATCCTACAGTGCGAGCTGTACCAAGTCATTGTTTGGTCGTGTCTATTGTTTTTCCTTTTAGCCTTGTGTGAAAAACCATCGGACCATAAATTGGCTCACGGTCACATTTCACTGTTAATTAAAATCTCGTTAGAGATCCTGTGTTACATCATATCAAGTTATGGTGCCACCACCAAGTTTGGCCATTATTTTCCTGTGAAGTCCTCCATTATTAACTCTACTATATTCGTATAGTTGGAACTGAGGGTTTAGACTCTTGTTCATCATTTTATTTTATTTTATTTTAATAATGGGATAAAACCTTTGCCTGCTGCTGTTTTCTGAGCTACCACTTTGCGGTTATACTAAAAGCCATGAAAATCTTGTTCTTCAAGAAAAAAAAACACAACCAAAAAAGAACTCGTCACCCTGTGTGCTCCTCTCCAGACAATTATGCAATGATTGTTGAAAATCGGGCCTGCAGAACTATTTGTATGTTTTGTCTTTATTTATATACTGTCCCTCATACACATGCGCACACATGCACACTTGTTCCCACACTCACACAATCAAACTACATATGAATCCACCACCTGCAGTGATGTTTGACAGGGGAAAAAAATCAGCAACAAAAAAATATCTGCCTTAAGACTCACAGGAGTGCCTCGAATGCCCTGGACAGGTTAATTAGGCAGATTTTCTGCCCTTTTTTTTGTTTGGGTTGCCCTTAGAGGTCCGGGACTTCACTGGCTGCAGACCAAATATAGGAATCTATTAAGAAAAGTTCAAAGCTTTATATTTGTAATAGGACTTGTGGGGGGATGCAGTTCCAGATGCCTTTGAAAAGCTTTTAACTGCAGCAAGAGTGCAACCAGATTTTGTTGGGTTGTTTTTACTGCCATCTAGCCCTGATAACGTGTTACTACATCGTAATACTGAGAGACCAGACTGTACTGTTTGAATAGATTATCATATTGTGAGATATATCAAATACCCTTTACTTTGATTGCATATAATCTAAGGATTAACTGCTATTTGTTGGTAATTCTGTGTCACTTGAATGTTCCCTGCATTGTACTTTGCAGACTGTAACACTGCAAAAATAGGGTATCGGTCCGAAATACAAAGGCATGTCTAAATGCACTAAAATATGATAAGGTTTTGTCGTGGTGACTCTTTTGATCCTCTCTTGTCCTAAAGCTGCTGGGATTGTCCTGATCACACCACACATCCGACGACGTGAGTTTGTGCAAATACGGTTTGATTGTGTGCACGTTTGTATAGACGTTAGGTCTTAAAGGATTGCTCAGCTACCACTCGACACGTATCTCACACCTACTGACCCAATGGTGACTGTAGCACCGCGTTGTATTCTGTGCTGGCACTGCATCCAGATTAGAAAAAGAGGGGAGGTGAAGGAGAAAAATGTTGGGCTTTTGTATTACTGATTATTATTGGCACGCACTTTCTAGATTTATTTTTTTTATGTTGTGCAGCGAGGACTACACAAACCTGTTGTAATAAAGCCTTCCTTAACCCTTCTTTTGTAATACTGAAGTGTAGAACAGCTTTTGCCTTTCTTTCATTTTGGCCTTCTTTGTTTGTCTCTTCTCTGTAAATCATGTATTCATTTCTGCAGATGTTTTATTTCCTTGTTTCATTATCACAGAATAATGAGAATGCCTTAAGAGAGTCTTGTGTTTTGTTTGACTTTATTAAACCCCTCCCCCTCCCCACCATGTTGGCAGCAATATGAAATTTGTCCTTACTGGTCAAATAATGTTATATGCCGTTAATTTATTCAGGAATTAGTTCGTGAGAGTTAATTTGAACGTAATCCATCATATATTTAGAAAGGCGAGCTATGGTTGTTAACACAGTATGTAGTTAGAGGGTCAACCTTTTACAAATAAAGGTTTTTTTGAGCCTCTAATTCTTTAATGGTGTGAAAATGCACTCCTGGTTGGACTGATTCATTTTAGACTTTATCCTCTTACTGTATATATGTGTACTATATAAATGTATTTACTTTTTTTCATGCATGTTGAAGTGGAATAATATGAACACTTGCCGTGCTGCAGTTTTGATTAAAGAAAACGCATTTAAATTGTGCTTAAATGTATTTGGTCACATGTATGCACCCAAAAGCATTTGCTGAAAATGTCATTTCTTGTGGAAGGTTTGGCGTTCAAATACTGGCTGGTATTTCTTTGCATTTTACTTGACCTCTGGAATAGCCTCCAGCAACCTCTGCCACCCAGGTTAAAGATAATTTGTTCAGATAATAAATGGAGGTCATTTCTTGCCAAAGAATGACTGAGTAAATGATACTTTGAAATCTTCAGTACATCGTGTATTTAAATAAGCCTCATTATGTAGTTTTCATTTCATAGGCAAGACAATGATTGAAGCATGAATCCAAACAATATAAAAGTAACAGACTGTGGGGATCCAGATAAAAACAAGACGGTAGTTACCCTTAACAGAAATCTAAGGCTGACTAGGCAACAGAAAAAAATACAAGAATACAATAAAGGCAGCTTTTTTCTTTCGTTATAGCACGCATATCCTTTGTTCCTGGGATTTCATACCTTGTTATTTCTTGATAAAGCTGGATAACGATCAGAAAAGTAGGAATAGCTCTTACCTCTTCTAGTTTCCACCCTTAAAGTAATGCTCTGGCCAAAATAAAAAAAAATGTGACGCCTACCTCTTACCTCCTCCAGAAATGTCCCTAAAGTGAGATTTTCAGGTTTACAGACCGTACGTAGTCTTCTTGAAGGTGGAAGAACACAAGTGCTTTGAGATTAGTGCTAATGTAATATAGCACTATAGTTGTAGTTACATTATTTGGACAAACGTATTGGGACGCCTGACCATTACACCAACAGGAACTTTAGTGACATTATATTCCGCTACATAGACTTTCATATGGAGTTGTCCCCCTCTTTCACAACTATAACAGCTTCCACTCTTCTTCTAAGTGCTTTCCACGGGATTTTGGCGTGTGTCTGTGGGAATCTGTGCCTATTCATTCAGTTGTCCTCCTCTAAACATCCCCATTATAACCTCAGGCTTGACAGTGAGGTGGAACACTCCCAAATGTGCTGAAAATTGCTGAAAACTGAATTTTTGTTATAAACTTGACACCGCTCGTTTAAACAAATGAAGCCCATCTGAGACGCCTTTTACAGCAGAGACGCCCTCATTGTTTGACCTCAAGCCCAGTCGCCTTGATTGCCCTTGCGCCATTCAAGCTGTTGTTCTGGCGCTAGATGGCGCAGCCGCTCTGGGGAGGCGCACACGCTTCTCTGGCAGCTCAGTCACGTGACCTCGTCTCGCCGTCCCTTTGACATGAACTTTGAATCAGTTTGCGCCAACCGACTCTTTCTAACTCCCCATTCTACAGAATCGGACGACTCTTATTAAACAACTTCTACTTTCGACTGCTCCTAAACGATAAACTGTCTTCGTCTCCTTCTGTCCTCTGCATCTTCCCCTCTCACCCCGACTGCCTGCATGTCCTCCCTCACCTATAAACCACATATACCAGGCCTTCCCTTTCTCCTCTTCCCAACACACCCAGAATCTCTCCATGCCCAAACCAATGCATTATCACCTCTGATTTTTCCTCCAAAAGAACCAACTCGAACTGTCCTTCTAATAAATTCATTCCTGGGGGGGCACCAGGTGGCCTGGGGTCAAGAAGTTGTCCGTGTTATCAGACGGTTGTGTGTTCAAATAAGTGTCACTACAGTAAAACAAAGTTGGAACGTAAACACAAATTTGGGTCAGCTGGAGTTCTGGTGATTAGGGAGACGCCCATGCGATTAGAGGGCTGGGGTATCGAATTCCAGGACTGCTAGTGGCACCACTGAGGTTCCCTTGAGTAAGGCACAGTCCCCACACACTGCTCCCCGGGCACTGTGTTCTTGGCTGCCCGCTGCTTCACTTGGTGAAAGGGTTAAATAAAGATAAATAATTTCACACGGTGTGCTGTGCTGTGGTGTGTTCACGCATGACTTCGACGGGGCACTTTGCCTTGCAAATAACGATTCACTGGTGGGAACTGATTCATAAAATGATTCTAAAGAGCCGATTCTCTAGCGAGTCGGTACATTGCTACCGTTGGTGCGAGTTGTTCCCACAGTTATGGCGGAGGAAGCAGCTGTTCGGATGGGCTTGTCGTTACTCGTGTCTGAGTATGTTCCTTGCGTCGTGAGCGGGGGATTTTGATCGAGCAGCGTTCCTGAGAGCGGAGAGAAGTTGCGGGTCATTTCCACGGGGATGGCAGAGCGCGGCGTGGACGTGGCGGCTCTGCCGAAGGAGGTGAAGGAGCAGTTGGCTGAGTTGGAGCTGGAGCTGTCTGAAGGTAACCAGAGGACTCCTAGGAGACTCACCTCTCTTCACACTGCTGGGCTCATTTAGATCTAAATTAAGGTTTAATCCCAGCGGAGACAGGCACGGAAAGTGTGTGTCTCACACTCGGTGGATGTCAGTTATGTGTGTGTTTTGTTCATTACTTGCTGTGAATGAGGGCGATAATAAGCTCTCGTGACTCTCCGTCCTCTTGGCCATATCGCAGTGTTATTGAAAACTGACTTTTTATTTTTTATTTGTCTAAAATAGCCTGCCTTTGTGTCTGGGTGTCGTGTCGGTGGTCTTGGGAAGGTGGGTGTCCTCAGCAGAGGGTCTGAGTGAGGGGAACTTAGCTGAGATCTACACAAAGGCAATGTGGAGAAGCTCTTAAGCCTCAGTTTCCTCACCAAAAGATTTCTGTGATTGAAAATAATGTAAGTCGACGTTCAGTTTCAGTCGGACACCATCAGGGACCCAAATGTGCAGTAATGTCACCAGTAACTGTGGTGTTCTCTTTTTTGGCTTTTTCTCTGCTAGCTTTGCCAAAGGTGTTGGTCTGTGTACATGGCTGGTGTCTGCTTTGTGAAGCCCAGCAGGTAGAGATTTTAGCTTGGGGAACAGTTTCCTCTCTGAATAAAAGGTTGGGTGTGTTTTTGTCCTCAATATTTTATGTTGAAGAGTTATTTTATGGTACTATTAAGATTACTGTAATGATTAATAGTGCTCAGACTGGTTGAGAAAAGTATAAATGTTCAAAACAAAAGTCTAACAGTCTAATAAACATTGGAGCTAAACTGTAACCTGTAAAAAGGAATATAGATCTTACTCTAAACTGGCACTGGTTATTAACAGTAAAAGAGAGGCTGTAGTGAGAGGGTGTTGGCATATCGTCAGTTCAGAGTTTTCATGCTTTTCAATACTGGATTGGAATCGATACACCCCCACCAGCAGGTACAGTAAATAGAGGATGGCTGCATTAGATTAAATCTTTCTCATATACTTTCTAGAGATTGCTCAGCAGCAATTGCCGTCTGAGCTGAACTTCAACTAAAGCACCAGCATAACCAGGAATTCAGCCTGAAAGCACAATGGCCTTTGTTGTCGGCTGGATATTCATGTGCCTTTGGAAGGCCATGCTTGGCAGCTCAGTTCCTTTATTATAAGTAGAATAGAAATAAGCTGCTTGTGTGTACGTGTGTGTGGTAGGGGGAACGTGTGTGTGTGGACTCAGCTGAGTAATGCTGTTACACAAGTGGGACCGCTCAGTGTGTGGGTTACAGTGTGAAGTAAGGTGTTGTTATGCTTATCGAACAAAAAAAAGGAATGGCCATAGCAACTGTAATCAGAGGAGCCGTGGTGATAAACACAGTACACGCTGCGCCTTATGGTAGTGCGAGGACATATTGCACCAGATTGGCAATCGGTGATGTTTGGCTCACGATGACTCATGCAAAGTTGATTAATTCCACCAGTTCTTCAAGGGCCCGTGACTGTGAGAAACCACTAATAATGGTGCTCGGCTGAATGAACCACACACTGGTGCTCTGAACAGGCTGCCCGTGAGGTGCGAAGCCGTGAAAGAGGTGTGTGTGTTTAACGGAGTGTGTTTAGGGCCTGGGGGCAGGTAAGCGAGACCGTGTTTGTGGTTGTGGGGATGGCTGTGGTGACCTCCTTTGATCCTCCTCCCTGTGGAACAGCTGCTGACCACCGCAGTTGAGACCTGGTGGGCCGGTTCTGCCAAAAGTAACAGACGGTTGAAAAACAGTACTTTCAATTTTCTTGGTTTAAATTGTTGGCAATATTGGCAATTGCTGTATTTCATTCACAAAAAAACATTCTCATTTGAATCAAGTAAATGCAAGACATGACTTATTTTAGTGTGCTCCATCCGTTCTTGTCTTACTCCGCTCCTCAGTCCGGCACCTGGACTGACTCGCTCCAGCCGAGATGACTCATGTGACTCACACTATTAGCTGACCAATCACTGTATGTCTTGCTTTAGCCCCAACAGTTTTGCCCCCCAGTGTCACTGGGCTAGGCTGTCATGGGGTGTGTGTGTGTGTGTGTGTGTGTGTGTGTGTGTGTGTCCAGAATCAGATTCACAGAAAATTATTTTAATCATTTAAATAATTTTACACCTGCACTGATTAGATAAGGAGCAAGTGTTTTTTCCTCATTAATATATCAAAATATAACAAAAAGAATCAACGCAACATTGTGCACTAAACACTAATTTTATGTACTATATTTTATTGTGGAAGTCCAGTATCAGAAACCTGGTTTGACTCAATC
>JBBPDE010000134.1:23614048-23626303 GCA_037974605.1 Nannopetersius ansorgii
ACTGCTTTCTTGTTTGTTTGCAATTATTCAAATGTTATCTTTGCAATCAGAAACTTTATGACACACTGAGAAAAATGTCTGAAACAATTTGCATAGGCGTCTTAAGACTTTTGCACAGTACTGTAGAATGTGTCTTTACTAACAGTGTCTGTTTAGGCCAGAACTACAAGTATTGGGGCGGCACAGTATAGGCGTTATTTAATATAATAATCATATCTGCCATTGCACTTAGCCTTATAATGTACATGCTGTTTTAATGACATCATGTACATGTTGGTATAGAAAATAATGGTATTCTGTGTCTCAGCAGGAAACACGACCAACAGCTGAATGCAACCATGTACACATTACCAACTTAACTTTACAGTGTCGCTGTGGTGTGCCCACCCGTATGCAGTGGTATTCGCCACTTTTTCCGTCCTGAAAGTGTTTCGAGCACATGCTGAGTTTCATGTTTATATGTGTTTATACATTTGCAGAACATTTGCAGGACAATTAAGTTTTTAAATGTTTTCCCTGTGAGAGGATGTGTCTCTATTTTTATTTAGAAAGTCAGCACATGTTATTTGGCTGGGGGTCTTCAAACTTTGCAACTGAGTTCTACACCTGTATTTTAAAAAAGAAAATCAACCTTTGGTTTATTCCAGCCCTGCAGCTGTAAAATTCCGCTGACCGTTGTGGTACAGTGCTATTCATTTTTTTTGTTGCTGCTCCATAGAACACCATGGAAATTTGGTCTTCTGTTGTCCATCTCTAATCATAAGGCAAACACACATTCACACACACATATTTACTTCACATTTATTTCATTTTGTAAAGCTGCTTTGTGACAATGACCATTGTTAAAAGCGCTATATAAATAAAATTGAATTGAATTGAATAAGATTGGCCTACACTGTTTTTGCATTTGATTGCAAAATTTGTAATCAAATTATACATTCGATGGCCTTTATTTTTCAGCTGCCATTTACATATTGACATATTAACTCCTTTGCGCAGTACAGCTGAGTGCACTGTTGGTATTGCTAATGCTGTAATATAATTATATATTTTGCATCTTTAGCCGACATCTGAGGAGGAGTTGCTCCCTTTGTGTGTTTGTCATGAAATAATACTTCCCAGTTCAGTTATTGTAATTACAGCGTATAATGCATTCAGGTGTTGGACTGGGAAATACATTGTAATGAGGCACTAGTCAAGGACTACCTCTCAAAAATGTTGACTGTTTTATCAATAAAATCAAATTAGAACAAAGCAGTTTTGAGCGAGGAGGACAGGTTGAGGAGGAGATAATGTGCATCAGGTATAGGATAACATTAAGATTACTAATTTAGTTTACTGTTATTATGTTTAACATGGTAAAACACCACAGTGTAAGACATTCGAGCATTCTTGTAACTCGGGACTGATATTTGTAAGTGCACTTGATGGCAGCATTAACACTGGTCAGTCTAGATGACTAGGCCTCTGCACCTCATTATGAAACACATTTCTAGAGTGTAGTTTCCACACATTTTTGATCCGTCTGTGGTTTTGTTCCACCGAAGGCTGCAGCGTCCTTGTCTCAGCCGTGGAGAGCGGAGATGCCCCGCGTTAAGGCGCTCGGCTTGGGTTGCTTGGAGGAGCCGACAGACTGGCCAAACTGCTGCTTAAAAAGCAAGCCGATTCTGCAGGCCACCAGTGATCGTGGGGAGACAATGGGGACTATTAAGCTGATGAGGACCGTGGTGGCTAGGAGCTGCGCTGGCATTTAGGCCATTCCACTGAAAGCTTTGTGCACTGAAATGAGCTGCTCTGAGCATGTGGGTTTCAGTCATAGCTTTGTGTGCGTTAGTATGTATGCGTGCACTTGTTTTTGAGGCTCAAATTTCCTGATTTCATCGAGGGAACATCAGCACTAACAAAGTGGTTCTGGATTTTCTAAAGTGAGGCGTGTCATTTATTTATTCCCAAAGATTGCAAAAGCGATTTCTTTTCGGTGATAGTGGGTCAAACTTCAGGGTCAGGTTTAGAATTACGCTGAGAAAATTCCTATTACGCCTAAGCACTTACATATAATACATAATAACCTGCTATTAGCTGTATTATTACATATAGGTATTTACGAGTATATACATATGGGGCATATTATATACGTGTGTGTGTTTATATGTATGAATATGTGTGTATAATATAATATAATGTATAAAACATGTAATAATGCTTGTATTCTGAGATGGATTTGTTTTGTTTGTATGTTTGTGACGAGTTGATCATCACATGCCTGGTATGGTACACGGAAGTCGCCCTGAGTATCTCAGGTGTCACAAGCTTATCTTTGATGGGATCTTTGTGATGTTGACACTGATTTTGGGCCACAGCCAGTTCATGTAAGGAGATCTCCTGGGCTTTAAGTCCAGATGTAAACAACCTCAGTGATGCATGAGAAGTGATGATGATGGTGTGGACTGACCTCCTGTGAACATTTCATCTCTTCGTCAGCTTCTTTCTTGCCAGATTACTCAGGTTTTTTGAATGATTAAGCACAGTCCTGAATGATTGGCCTGATTCAAACCAGACACTTTCGGAAGATCAGTTACTTCTTAAACTCTTCTTAGAGGTTGATGGCTTCCCCCAGGATGGAGGAACATTTTGCTCAGATCTTGTTACTTAAATTACATTAGTTATTGAATATAGCTTTGTATGGAACTGTGTAAATGCAGGATGTGTCTCTGCTGCATTTCTGAAGGGCTTTTGGTGAATGGAGTGCTGCGCTGAAAGTGGCTTTTTGAGTGGTCGGTGTGATCTAGAGGCGATGTGTGTGATGTATGGGTATTGATTGTGGTTCTGCAGATGGTGCCTCTTACCACTGCCGCTAGTGGACGGGCAGATTGCGGTCAGCCGATTATTTAGGGCATGGAGCGGCATCCCAGTGCAGTATGAGACATGCTCATTATGCTTTAAGCTTCTGAATCATAAAGGTCTCTCTTTCTCTCTTATGGCAAAAATCTGGTATAGGGCAGACTGAGATTCCATTGGGATTCAAATCGGACAGTACTTTAGGTTTCATCAGCATATGAAGGAAAAAGTGGTATTGTACCATCTCATGATACCTGATACATTTTCAAGATGCACAATATATACATTACTGTATTGTGATTATATATTGTGGATACAATTGACAAAATTCAGATAAACATCGGTTACACATTTTGTTCACAAAGATTTTGATCAAAGTGTGAGGGGTGGGAGTATGGTAGTCTTTTCTTTTCTGGATTTTTCGGAGCATATCAGTATTATCAGAACCTAAAGAACTGCATGAACAAAGACAGGATAATTAGGTCTGTTATTTGGGTTTATTGCAGCGCAGTATATGAAATGTTGAATAAACCTAGCTTTGGTCAGCCTTTTAAAAGTAGAAAAGTTGGGGTACTCTGTCCATTCTGACTTATTAAACTTAAAAAAATTTAAATATCTGTGTCACTAGGCATCAGTTTAGCTTGTTATTTCTCCATATTTATATAGCTGTTGAGTCTTTTAGGATGTTTTTGAGTTGTCTTAGCATTTTTACCAAATTATGCAGAGTAGTATCTTTAATATCAATATTGATGTCGGTATCAGTATCAAAATTCTAATGGTCGTCATCCCTGCATGTTACTATACAGTTAATGCAGTTACTATATACTAGTTGTTTGTGGACGCTTTATTATTGGTGTAAATTGCTCTTTTATTTTTGTGTTCCCACATACTGATGATTTTATTGCTGTACTCATATGATGACATAATTTATCACACCGCTAGTCATGAGTTTAGTCAAGCCATCCTGACAGAGGAAGTCCAGGCAAAAGTGCGTAAGCTAAGCGCTTGCTGTCTACATCATACTCATTTTTTGTAGACTAGTGTAGTAGGAAGTGGTTCTTTGGCTGCTTTGCTCTAGCCAACAGGCCACTTACAGGCTAAAATTGGGAAGTCAATGTTCCCCTCGTGTTTACTGAGCTGTGCAATACACTGCAAGTTCTAAATATGGTTGGCCTTCTGTAGGCAGCTGTGTGCTGTCTGGAACCATTTGCATGCAGAGGTATCCTGATCACATGACCAGCCTTTCAAAGTTCCCTTTTTTAATAAAAGCTGGTTTGTTTTTGTCGGACGTTTTAGTGGAGCTGAGGATTTAGTTCAGCCTCGGGGCATCATCAAACAAACCATAAACTCTCCAACGGACTTTTCTGTTGTGAACTCTAAAGCTGTTGTAAACTACACAGTTGCAGAAAACACACATTAATGATCATTAACACTAAACCTAGGCCGTGTTTATAGGTAGATAATACCGCAAAGATAACACGCCACCATATTGGTAGATATTTCCATTACACATTGTATGTACCGTAGTAATTTGTGTTAATAAAACGACTAGTCAGATTTTTTGTTATGCAGGTTTTGCATTATACTGTTTATTGTTGTTTGATAAAATTGGTATAAATTTCTTTTCCTTATACATACAAATCATTTGCTAGAAGTGACTGCCAATGAGAAAATTAGATTGTGGGGTAACAATATCATATTGTCGTATTGACCACCTCCAAGTTGCCGAGACTTTTCAGCAATCCATATTGTAAATTCAGACAGATGGAGCATGATCAGATGTCCAAGCTTCTCATAGATTCTCTTTCCATCCAACAAAAGACTGCAGGGCTTCTTTCGTGGTCCTGGGCCCAGTGGGCCTTCTCCCCCAGTGTGGTTTATGTAACAGCCATATCTGGGTTGCCTTTGGGCTGTGAATAGTTAATGCTGGCTCTCTCTCTACTGCGAGCTCCTGCTGGGTGGTGAGGCTGAATTATTAACACGGTTTCATTAAACGCAGCAGGGGTGGGCCCCTGCCTTTATTCCCTGGCACCCCCCCACCCACTGGGGTGTGGAGACCTGCTCCATAAGTGAAAGTTAGTCAGTGTACCACAGCCGCCAGAGAAACTACCTACTCCAAGTGGGATCTCCCACACAAGAACTGGACCAGTCCTGCCATGTTGGAGAGGAAAGAGCGTGTTTCACTCAAGTAAATGGAGCTGACGTCTCTGACCTCACAGTGATGTGATGTGATTTGACTCAATTATGATTCATTATGAAATGATTCACTGCATTATGAAATCCTAAATTTGCATAAGATCCAATTCACCGGAATATTTTTTAAAATTATTTTATGGACATTTTTATTATATGGTCATTTATATAAATGTGAGTGCATTGTTTTTTTAAATGATGAAAAAACATGTAATTCAGTTTAAACTCAAAACTGTCACCACCAATGAAGCACTAATGCGGAAAGTGAGAGCTGGTCATAATAGCCAGTAATGTGCATAGAAATTCTGAAAGAAAAATATCAGATGTATAGGGAACAATATGCAAGGGTTAAAGATGAGTATCAGAAAATAAAAAATATATAATGTTGCGTCGTCTGTATCTGTAGTTTTTTTTTTTGTGCAACAATTTCTCAGCCTCAGCCTGGCTGAGACGCCTCTTTTTCTGTGCTGCCACTTGCCTCTAGGGAGAAGCTTCACACACACACACACACACACACACACACACTGAGAAAACCAGTTTTGTCTGCATTTGTCTTGTTCTGTTTACTTGCTCCACTGGGACCTGCCTCATTACTCCTGAGTACTGTATAATGAAGGACGTGGCTTGGTGAAGGTGGGCCCTCTTTCTTAAAGCAGTGCAGAGGCTGCCGGACTAACCTGAAGTTTCACTCTAAGGTCCACGTGTCTAGCGTTCGGTTTGCATTGCTCAATCTCAGCCTTTTCTTGTGGAGCCTGACACTGGGGTGGTCCGGATAACAAGTGCTGACACCGTCCCTTAGAGATAACACACACTCACTGTCGGTCAAGAGCTAGGGCTGACTGGTGAATTGAATGTAATGTTCAGTTATGATTTAGGTTTCGAATGAAAATGAAAAGAGTTGAAATAATTATAATTTTATAGTGTAATTATAATTGTGTTGCCTTATTCCGTTTCACAATGATGCTGTAGTTTGCCATGGGGCACAGCAGAATATTTTTAGATGTGTCGCTGTCAGTCCCGTCAACTCTCTTGTTTTTCCGGGCTTCTCCCAAACCGTAGGCTTTTCCACACTCTTCCTGTTTTTAAATTTTCCCGTATTTTTTTCATGTTTCGCCCAATCTCTTGTTGACAAATGGGGAGGGAGGTATTTAACAATGAAATAATTTAAAGAGTGCTTTGAAAAAAAAGTATATTTTACTGAATTCAAAGATCCCAGCCACATTTCAGAGAAATGAGGTACAGAAACAGTGTCCGGTAAAACATGTACAGACACCCGATTGTGTGAACTACTGAACCCCCTCAGGATCGGTCAGTCTGACTTTTTCTTAAGCTTTAAAACATTTGTTTAAATGCTTGACTGAAAATGAAATCTGGGATTTCATGAATTCTCAGCGAAACTGCTTCACAGTTGTTTGAAGTGAAATGCTTTATTATAGAAAAACATGCGGAGTGAGAATTATTCACAGCGGTGGTCTCAGGAACCAGACAGTAGAGTTTAATATTTCTAAAAGCTCTCTTAAACTAAGCTATTAAACAATATGATTATTCCCTAATGCCTGAGACGTCGTTTTTGTGAAGGTTTTGAGAGGATTTAGCCTAAAACAGATTTTTAACTGATTCATAGCAAATAGGTACATGTAGGTTGCAATACTGGGGTGTAAAAAATCCCAAAGAAAACTTAATCAGATTTATGCCTGTTTTGCCATTTTCAACAAAATCTAAGAAATCAGACAGTAAATAAAACGAGCGTATTTATAATGTAGCCATTGCGACCCCTAGTTTTTTAGCGACCAGTTTTTTTCACTTTCAGCCATTGCTTCCCGCTACACTCTGAATGAAACCGTGTCGGCGGAGTGAGAACTGTGCATCTGTGCCATAGATCACTTTGGTTAGTGCTGTTTCTATAAGGTGGGAATTAGGGGGACTAACAAATACGACTTGGTTGAGGAAAAAAAACACAATTTTACGATCTCTCTGCTTTGGCAGATCGTCAGTACATAGATCGTCTTCACAATCTCATATCGTCATATTGCCCACCCCTACCTAGTTCCTAGATCACTACCACTGTAAAGAAATGAGAGCCGGCAAGCTTCTCTACGATGACCCATTCCACTTCAAACCACTCAGAATGAAGCTGTTTATAATGTACACATGTTGAAACATGGTCATTTAAAAGTGTTATGCACTTCCCATGTACCACCGTAGAAAGCACACATGTTTGACATTGGGCTACTGTGTTGAAACATCAATTATTTTTTCTCCATTTCTGAAAATATTGGATTTGATGTTTCCCTTATCTGATTATCTTTACCTGTTATTATTGATCAAATATCTAACCAGTGTTAGATATGGTATCCAGTACTTTTAATGGAGCTGCTAATAAACATAAATAAAGTGTAGAAATCTACCTGGATTGACACTGCAGATGTTCCATAGCAGCACATCCCTACTTATTATTTCTAATCAGATATTTCTCCAGGGCCTTTAGAATTCTTACTAGACTCTTGTAGTTTAGACGACATGTGCTTGTGTTGTGGTTTTTTTTTATTTTTTGGTGATTGCATTTCTGATCACCCCTTTTAACGTGGTTTTGTTTACAAGCTGGCAGGGGTACAAAGTAATTGTAAAATTGACACCAATGAAGCAGTTGTCCTTTGTTACATAACCCTCTCTTTCAGGGCATAGATTCAGCCTCTGTTACCGCATGCAGCATTTAGCTTTAGGCCAGTGTGTGAAAACTGACCAAAAGTAAACAGGAATCACCGTTGACGGGTTGCGTTACCTGCATGCATGTTAGTGCCACAGTGCAAACTTCCTGTCATGGCTTCTCTGGTTTAGCTGTGAGACTCGAATAGCTCATCCTGTCTCTCTACATGAGCTGATAAGATTTCATTGACCTGAGTGTAGTGCTGGGCTGCGCAGCAGTTAGGCCGTCATGGTCTCAGAATAAATAAAAAAAGAACTGGAAGTTTGCAAGAAGGTTAATTTGACCATGGCTTAAAGTTCTGTCTGAACAACCTCGCCTAAACCACCACAGCGCTTCAGACTGCTTTAGAGCTGATCGGATCACCTATGTGTATCTAATGCTTGTGGATGGAAGACATCCAACCCTACTTAAGATCATTTGTGTGGTCCTGAATTGCAAGCCTGGTCAGTTGATTCTTATTTGTGGGGAATTAAAACGAATGAACTGAATGAATGATAGTCATTCAGCTCAAAATGTAATCTCCCTTATTTTGTAATATCACTTTGCCTTTGTTACAGAACATCAGCCCTGAAAAGCGATTTGGTTTGGTCTGATGATTACCCCAGAAAACAAAACCCATTGATCAGATGGTCATTCCTTCTGTCTGACGGTTTAATTTTCCCCTGTTTATCTTTTCTCTCAGTCTTTCCTCTCTCTCTTGCCCCGCTTCCCCCCCGCCTTGTGCTCTGTGTTCTCTCTCCGTTGCATTGTGGGCCTTTTTGGATCAGATTATTAGTGAGGCGATTGTTGGGAGAGGGTGTGGATGAAGTTAAGCATTTTAACAGCGCCTGGTCACTTGCTAATTTTAAAGCCAACATTGACATTGTGGATGTAAGAATGCGCTGAGATATTTGAAGTAACATTTGACATTTAGACAGACAAAAGAGCCAAAACTAACATGTTAAAGGAAATGTTGAAACCTCTAAGGAGGAGGGAACAAAAGCGTTTAGGATGAGCTTTAACAAACCACTCGGAGGGGGTGTACATGGCCCCCTGACTCTAGTCAAACTCACTTGTGTGTGTGTATAACAGTTAGAGACACTGTGATCTCTGAGTGTAGAGGATGTAGTCTAAACTTGCCATAAAACACCAAAATGAAAGTCACAGGAGAAGAAGAAACATTATATACACTTTAACCCATTTCTATTTGATTCATCATCATCAAAACTTGCACACAGTGTAAAGACGGGCACCTTCAGGGGCTGTTCTTACCCAGTTTGATTACTAGGCCTGAACAAAAATAGTTCACACAAGAGGTCGGAACATGCATTTTATATCAGTCAAGTGCCATTTTTATTAGGGATGCACCGATCAATCAGCCAGTGATTGGAAACGATTCAAACCAATCTTTTTTGGGGTGGTTTATTTATTTGTTTATGTATTACATTTTATTTATTAAAATTTGTAAAGAAAATTTGATATGAAAAAAAAAGCTTTATATTAAAGAAAATTAGATTTTGGTTTGTATTTGCTATAGAGCTGCCACTATCATATGTCACTATTATAAAAGTAACCAGTAAACGGGGAAAGTAACACATTACATTAAAAAAGTAATTTTTTTGTGTCGTTGTTGTCGGCTACATGCAGCAGCTCTAATTTTCTATTATCTGGGGGGAAAAATCGGTATCGGAAAAATCTGTATCGGCCGATCTCACTTACAAAAAAAACGGGAATCGGAATCGGCCAAGAAAATTGCAATCGGTGCATCCCTAATTTTTATAGTTCTCTGGTGTGAGCGGTTGCAAAGAATGAAATGTTTCTCGCCAGTTTGAGGAGAGAGAATGTGAACTTCAGACTGTTTTGAAACCAGTGCCTCAAGCACTAGTGTCTGAATAGAACTGCAGCATTCAGGATCATCTTAGTTCACACTAAACATTGTCTCTCAGCTGTAGTGCATGTTTCACTTTTGATGTTAAGAGGAGCAGCTAGAGGCTTGCAGAAGAGCGACGGAAAGTCCTCAGTGGTAGCAGTTGTAACTACAGTCAGTTCTTACTTTTTTCCCAGAGAGCACATGAACTTTGAAGTTGAAAAATGTAGGTGGGCATAAAGACCTTTAGGAATGCTGTAAAAATTGTGTTTTTCCTTAAAAAAGAGATGCAAGTCGACATTTAATGGCAAAATGTTTTAATTTAATGTAAAAACTAAACTGCTGAATTAGTTCTGCTTCAGAAGTAAGCAGATTAATTAATAACTAGTAATTAACTAACTAATAATTTGTAATACTTTGAACTGTTTTAAACTGTATGAATAGTAGGAATAGAATAAATACCTCTGCAATAAAGTCTGCTCAGTCCATTGAGACAGAAAGGTCCAGCTGCTTTTGTAAGGAGATAATCATGCTTTGAGCTCAGTGGTTCACTGTCAGACTGGGCTGTTTTCTCTTATGATGTACACATCTCCGCGCAGCTCAGGTATCTGCAGTTTTCTGTTTGGTATCTTGTTTAGGGTTTCCTGTGAGAGAAGATAACTTGTCCACTTTGCTCTTTGTAGGACTTTTGCACCCAGTATGAGGGTGCATTCACACCTGCCTCATTCGGTCAAAACCAAAATAGCAGATTCGGTTTGGTTCATTTGCAAACCGTTTTTGGAGGGTTTGGTCTTTCGGACCAATTGTGGGATGTTAAGGCAGGCTTTTGTCAACCATTAAAGGACACAAGAAGAAGAAGAAGAACTATAAGAATAGTAGGATTGAGCTTTGGTAGCACATGGGGAGAAAGAGAGCCAGAGTATTTTGTTGTAATTGGGTCCAACAAAGAAATCAAAAGTCAAGAACAGTAACACAGAATAATGTAGTGGCACTGAGATGAATCTGTTCATTCCTTCCAGCGCATCATCTTTTAACATGTGACCCCATTGCTATATCAGTGTACAGCGCAGTATTAAGTGTCAGTTCTGTCATATAAGCTAAGACTGTGCTGGGTGACTGCAGGAAGAGGACAAGGGTGGCATCACCAGGGATCGAACTTAAGATCCTTGGACCTGATTGGGCTTCGGAGCGCAGGTGAAATGTCTCAAACCCTTACAAAATTTTTTAAAAAATGGTTTAAATCAGTTTCCACATGATTATTTGTAATTGCTTGGTTGGAAAATTTCCAGACCCTTTATTCTACAGAAATATATACATGTTTTAACAAGTGCCACCCTAAAGGCCAAAAGGCTTGGATGTCAGTTTAGGCGATGGATATGTGTTAAGGGCAGCTGGCATTTTTTAAAAAAAGGTTTTAAAAATAAAAAAAATAGCGTTATGTACGGCTGAGCATATCATGGACATTGACACTATTTAGAAAACACTGTCCAACTGCCTGTGAGCATAATTTGACCTGACTATTTGACTTTTATGAACGTTTTTGAAGTCATTGATTTTATAACTTAAGAACATGGCATTGTGTCTGCTGAAAATGTCCTATTGAGATCCTTTTTTGCCACATTGCCCACCTGTAGTAATGAGGTTCTGATATCACAGTGTGTGAACATGTGAAGGAGGGATTTTACTACAGGAGTAATTGTAGGGCTTATTCTCCTCGCTCTTTGTCACTTCCTGTACAGTCATCTCTTTGTACATTGGTAGTTGTAGAAGTGCGTCTTGTGTCTTTTGTCTAAAGGCTGCGAGTGAGTCATTAGGCCCGGGTCCTCCCTGGAGGAGAGAAAGAGTCATTAACACATGCCGTCACACCGAGGAACGAGATATGAGAGTTGCGATTCCTCTCTTTCGCAACAAAATATGCATCAGAGCCGTCCCTCCCTCCATCTCTTCCACTCCTTCCTCTCTCCTTCTCTCCCACTCCTCCGGACCCTTTCTGACACACCCATGTCATGCCTGGACTTGTTCCATGTTTTGAGTGTATAGAAACGGATGGAGAACGCCACTGTTTGCTCTTATCTGGTGTCACCTTTTGACTCACGTTCTAATCATCAGCCAAACTTAGCATTTCATTCAGGGTCTGAAACCTGGATTCACTGAGTAAACGTGTTCAGATCGGGCTCGGGCTTTCCCTCATTACCCATATTTGTCCTGCTATTTTTATAACGAGATAATGATGTCATGAGGTTCCAAGTAAATAGACCGCGGTCTCCCGAGAGCCTCAGAATGGAGTTAAAAGGAAGTGTTTTGTTTGGATGAATTGGGGGGTATTATAGACCCTGAATAATTTTGCTCTCGGGGCAGAGCTCGAGTTTCTGCTGTTTCTCTTTTCCTGTTTGTGTGAGTGGTTTTGTGAAGGGTGGGGAACTACAGCACAACAAATGAATGCAGCCTCACTCAGAAAAGTTGTACAGTATTATTTTCGCCTTTGGTTTCAGTACTGTAGATGATATATTAGAGAATAAAATGTCTGAACTACAACATTTAACAAGCGTAGCTTTTTAATGAATCAGTGAATAACAACATGGAGTATACTTTATACATTCGTGTGTGTGTGTGTGTGTGTGTGTGTGTGTGTGTGTGTGTGTGTGTGTGTGTGTGTGTGTGTGTGTGTGTG
>JBBPDE010000134.1:23651071-23680534 GCA_037974605.1 Nannopetersius ansorgii
TGTGTGTGTTTGTGTGTGTGTGTGTGTTGGTGTGTGTGTGTGTGTGTGTGTGTGTGTGTGTGTGTGTGTGTGTGTGTCTCAGAGTGAGACTAGTAGAGAGAGGTGCTCCACAGAGTCTTCCCCTCATGGAATCTGGAACCGTAAGTATATTTACCGGAATAAATCTTTTTCAGTATGTAAGGGTGGAAGAGTTATTATTGTTTGTCTGTAGATTCTTCCAGGAGTGCGAGTTATTATTGTGAATCCAGAGACCAAAGGACCACTTGGGGACTCACATTTAGGCGAGGTAAAGGACACACACATACTAACTGGAAGTCACTCTTGCCAGGTGATGCTTTATTAAAAAAATGTTGAGTGAAACACAGACAAACAGGTGGTGTACAAACATTTTGCCACAAAGATTTGAATAACGTTCCTTGAACACTCATGAATCCTTATAGTGCCACAATATTTGACACCTATGTACCAAACAGCATATGCTTGACTTTTCTAACAACTGATATGCAATAACAGTCTGATCATCAGTAATTTTAAATAACAAATATGGTACATTTGGTTCAGAGCAGTGTTGGTTTGGTTGGTTGAGAAGATATTTTTAGCATTGTAGTTACATTTGAAACGACCATAATTTCAAATGTAATCAAGACTAATAAAACAAATTAAGACTTCTTTACTTTATGTGACCTGTTTTTTGATCTGGAATGTATTCAATTCAATTTCAATTCAATTTTATTTATATAGCGCTTTTAACAATGGTCATTGTCACAAGCAGCTTTACAAAATGAAATAAATGTGTGTGTATGAATGTGTGTGAATGAAATGCCTCTGATGAGCAAGCCAAGGGTGACGGCGTATCTTATATCTCCTCGTTGATGGGGAATCGTAATTGACTGACTAATCGTGCATTACATTAAAGTTGTAATGAAAGGTGTAGTCAGGCCTCAGAAGTCATTCAGATTTCAAATTAGGCCGCAGCATCCTTAAGCTTGGAAATGGCTGATCTAGATTATAATTTTCTCATAGTTCTAAATGCATTTTTGTGTTTTGTTGTGTTGTGTGTTTTAGCTATGATGTCAAGTAACTTCTTTGACTTGTTGTTAATCACTTTGCTCAGATCTGGGTGAACAGCCCCCACAATGCCAGCGGCTACTACACCATTTATGGAGAGGAGAGCCTGCAGGCAGATCACTTTAACACCAGACTCAGCTTTGGCGAGCCCCACACCCTGTGGGCCAGGACCGGCTACCTGGGCTTCGTCAGGAGGACCGAGCTGCTGGATGCTAGTGGAGGTCTGTTAGATGAAACGTGTAAATTTTCGAAGTGAAAGGAAGTTAACACATTTTCCACAGAGAACACTCTAAAATGTCTTAAATAATCTGAGAATTCCTGTTTCGTTGCTTCTATATTCTTATATAAAAAGTAAAACAATGTAAATTTAAAGACAAATGAAAATGTCATGTTTATTGAAAGTTAAATGTTAAACTCAGCAAATAAACAGTAATAGTGTATTAAAAATTGCAGAGGGAGACTGCTGAAGTAATTTGCATTTTGGCATACATTTAATGATCCTGTTCATGAAAAAAATAGACAGAACTCAGGCTTAGCAGGTATGATAGTTGTTACAAAATGTTTTGTAGGCCAGTGTAGATGAATATCAGATATGAGTGTGTAATGCGAGAACACCACAGGAAAAGTTGTGCCTCTTTCTTATTCTAGATCGGCATGATGCGCTGTTTGTAGTGGGTTCCTTGGATGAGACATTAGAGTTGCGGGGTCTGCGCTATCACCCGATCGACATTGAAACTTCAGTATCCAGGGCACACCGCAGCATTGCAGAGAGGTAAGAGCGGTGTATATATATATATATATATTACACACACACATGCATATCTATCTATCTATCTATATATGATGGACACTGATTTACAGTCTACACTCTCTCAGTGACCATCAGTGTTGCCTCCTAAGTGGACAATTTGATTTCACAGACGTGTGATTGACTTGAAGTTACATTGTGTTGTTTAAGTGTTCCCTTTATTTTTTTGAGCAGTATATATTGGAGCTAATTTGAAGAGGAGTCAGCTGTGCACTTTTTCCCACCCCAAAATGTCCTTTTTCCACACAGTTAAAATAACACACATACATGTGTTCAAAGGAGAAAAAACATCAAATATAAAATACAAAAGTAACCGTAGCCTTCTTAGCATCTCTGGTCAGTCTGTGACAGCATAGAATAATGGAGAATGCACAAATGCTGTCAAAAGCTAACATGCGCCTCCAGTATGAAAACTGTAACATATAAAGTGAAGGGCATTTAAACGCTTCCAATCTCAAGTGTTAAACACAGCCTCATATTTCTGTAGTGCTACTGTCATCATATTACCGCACAAAAAGTCTGCTTCCTCTGTGTTAGTACATAATGTGCTAGGAGGTTGTAGAGATAACTACAGAGAAAGAAGTCCTGTGACTACTGTGTAACAGATTCACATGCAAATAGCTGGGATTCTTAATACAAACTTTTCCTTCAAATGTAGTCCCTGCATTCATGTTCTTTAACTGCCTAAATTATGTAGGTTAGGAAGTAACCTCTCTTGAAATGATCTAAATAAATTGCCTGATTGCCCCAGAATTATTGTGGTATTAATGTAATAAGAATTCCGCTTACATTTAAATAATATTGCCCTCCAGATTGTTATCACCTCAGTGATTGACTGATTGAACTGAATGTTAATTCTCCCTCAGTGCTGTGTTCACATGGACCAATCTGCTGGTGGTTGTGGCTGAGCTGAGTGGCTCGGAGCAGGAGGCCCTGGACCTGGTGCCACTGGTCACCAGCGTGGTTCTGGAGGAGCATCACCTAATTGTGGGTGTGGTGGTCATTGTAGACCCTGGAGTCATCCCCATCAACTCACGAGGTGAGAAGCAGCGCATGCACCTGCGGGACTCGTTCCTGGCTGACCAGCTGGACCCCATATACGTGGCCTACAACATGTGAGCTGTGCACTGGAGCTGCTCCAAGGGTTTCAAGTTGTACCTCCCACCCAAAGATGTGCTCACAGTGCAGGTGTGGCCGTTTCTTCATCTGCTGTTGGCACACATGGGGATCTGGAGGCCAGAGGATAAAGGAGCATCGTCTCCAACATCATTTTTCTTAGCTCCTCCTCTTTCTGCATCAGTGCTCAGTGTAGTCTGTCTCTCAATAATGTGATCATACTTGCAGCCCTCTCCGGTCAGCATTTTGCCAGGGACTCTTCAACAAAACTGACCATTCCTTATAGGCTGCTTAACTTCAGGAGGCTGGTGCTTTTCTCCTAGAAGCCCTTTTCCGCAATAACTGGTTAAACCACGCTGACGTCCATCACCAAGATTTTAACTTTGCGACTTCACTGACTTTTGATGCCTTTGTCGTGCACATTAACAGCTGTGGACAAAGAACTACTCACAATTGCTTCTTCCATTAAGCAAATGTTTAAACTGGCAGGCAGTGCCACTGGCCCAAAAGACTCTGAGGTCTCATTTGAGACTGGACAGAAGACCGGAGGGACTAATACATGAAACTTCTTGCACTTTATCCCTCTGTCTTCACCCCCGATAGCTTTTGAGCTTGTTTTGGGGGAGTGTCCTTCATTTTTCATTCTGGAAGTGCAAGCGCAAATTTTTAACAAGTCCAGTGCTCTTTATGTCCATCTGGGGAGAATATTGCAGCTGAGCAAAGGAAAAACATCACCAGCTTCCTACTTCCACACAGACTGGGACTATATACAGTAGAGCAAAAAAAAATGGCTAATCGTGCCACCTTCAGGAGGGCTTCTAAAAAAAACATCTGGACCCTCATGGTGCTCATCTCAAGCTCACTAGTGCCATTTCTCCAGTGCTGGACAAAAATTCACATGGAAATGATTGAGTATTAACAGTATCACCAGCGTGGTAGGCTGTGCTAGTTTTAACACACCTTGTTAATGGTTCTCATGCAGATAGGTTTGTTCATATCTTATGGCTTTTACTCAGAACTACTACTTGTTTTAATGGTGTTCAACTGAAAGGTTTACATGCAAACCTCCATTTGCTTACATACCTAAAGATTTTATAACTGATATTGCCAAGAGTAATGCGCAGCATTCGATAACCAATGTGAGGATTAGATTTTAAAGTGTTCTCACAGGAAGCACAAATTATTGAAGATACTGGATATGTATCTGGAGATTTATATGCATTGAACTAATGTACACTTAGGGTCAAAGAAAAGATAAACTCCATGCCTTATGAAACCTGTGGAAGTTTTACTTTTTTATGTTTTATTGTTTTATTTTTATTGCTGTACTTATAGTTTGTACTGATATCAAAGGGACTTTGGAATGGTGAAATTAAGAAAGGCGATGTGCGTGTGTGTGTAGATTATTGTAGTGTCTCACTGGTGTTACTGTATAATCAAGTGGACCAGTCATCAGGTCCCATAAACTTGACTGATCTCTAATACTTGATGGCAATTATTTGCATCACTGGCTTAAGAAGAAGAATCATAAATAAAAACTGTAACTATTTTACACAACATTTACAAATAAGAACTTGCACTTTTAATCTGTCTTTTAATGCCCCTGGCATCATGTGCTCGAGTCTTCTGGAAGATTTTTATGCGCACATGGGTCTGTGGAGCCATTCCGAAACATTCAAATGAATCTTTTGGCGTCATCATTCTGCAAATCCTTAAAACTGTTTATAATATATAGCTGCTAATTCTCCATTTTACTCTTAGGGGTACAGCCAACTGGATTAGATTGATTAATTAGTATTTAGTACCCTTAGTACCCTTATTTGACTGTTCTGATGGACCAGGTATGAAAGTGTAGTGCTATTTGAGTGGGGTCAAATCTGTTAAGTTCCATACCTAACTGAATGCTAATACTTAGATTTAATTAAACACTTTAAAAATGCAATTTGTTCTGCATTATTTTTTGCCTTCTGCATCATTTTTATTTTAGCTACTCTCATCCATAAAATATACATATAAGTCCATATTTGTGCAGTGGAACAATGTCAGACAGAAAAAGTTGGATTGCCAAACAAAAATGTGTGAAATGGTGAGTATTTGTCTTTTCTAAACCTATGTTTCATCCTTCGCACTGTCACGACCGCCGCCACCATTGCCAGCAGCAGGGCCTGGTGTTTGTGTTCCAGTGTTGCTTTAGTGCTTATCCACCAGAGGTCAGTATCTCCTCTCATCCAGCAGGAACACACAGGCCAACAATTCTTGTTTACCACTAGATTTGTTTTTGGTGGTATTGGGAGGAATTTCAATAGGAAACTGTTGTAAGTGTCTTTGTCATCCGTGTCATACAGGAAGCAGCAAGCAGTTTCACATAATGCTGTCCTACTTTACCCTGAGGCCCAGTCTGCACCTTGAATTTTTATGTGTTACGGTTATTTATGAAGAAAAGGTGTCCCATGGGAAGAAGTAGGGATACTTATGAAGTTTGGAAAAGGAGGTCAGAGGAAGAGGTGCAACCGTTTTAGAGAGTTCCAGCTACACTGGTGCACTCTAGTATGACATATGCCAGAGCCAGATTGAGCATGACTTGCACTGCTTCCATGCTAACGTCATGAATGTTTAACGGCCTAAGAATTTGTAAAAAGAAAAACAGGAGGTCATGGAGCAGAAGCTTTCTAATACTAGGACACCCACTAAAATCTACATTTTGTCATGTTCTTGATTTATATTCAAGCATATGGCTTATGTCTGTCTTATGTCAGGGATTCATGGATTTGTGGGCAGATGCTGATATCTGATATTTTCCATCTGCATGATATTTGCCGATGTCAATATTATATTATGTCCTTGTGCATCGTGTATGTGACACCATACAGTTCAAAGGGACAAGATCACAGAAAAAACTAATGTGTCTACTGAGCTCCATACCTGTTTTTCTTCATCTGAAAAAGAAGAATACTGTATTTCTAGTTTTACTATTGCTATTTTTACCACTGCTTTTACTTTTACAATGGCTGCTACTACTATTACTACGAACAATAATAATAACAATAATTTTTGTTGTTGTTAGTGTGTGACTATACACTGAGCCCACAATTCCGTACACAATATTGGATTCCAGATTCAATATTCTCACGGTATTTGCTCCAAAATTTGAATGAGAAAAAACATGACTGTATCCATATCACCTCTGGTGTTTCAAACCATGGATATTTTATCCATGACTAAATTTAATGTGTACTGAATCTGGATGCATTTGATTAGACCATTACTGAACAGACCTATTCAAAATAATGAATGTCAGACTGGGTTATTTTTCACATGCTTATTTAACTGATTTATTTGAAATCAGTGTACCTTGTAAGCAAGCCCAGTAGCCAAAACGACCTAGCGGCTGCCCAGTGGTGCCTCAGATGAGTGTCCAGGCCAGGCAGAGCAGGACCGGGACAATGACGTTCAGGACAGTGGGTTCTATGGCTGAGGAAGCAGACCTCTCCTGCGCTCTCCTGATCCATGCTGTGTAGCGGCTGGCACGTGTGTATAGGCCGGGTTTCTTCGGCAGGCCACATTTTTCTCCATGACTTGTTATGCCGTAAATGTAGAACCTGCCCGTGACCTTGCTGTAACACGACAGGGGCCCTCCACTGTCCCCCTTCAAAGTCATTACATACACACATTTACAGAGAGAGTTCAATTGACAGTGTCCACTTCCAATATATCATCACTCAGCCAAAACCTGTTTGAAGTCAATGAAGCAAATGTAGCAAACAAGTACCACAAGTTAATAGCCCATGAATTAGCATAATTCTACCTGCATGCATAGACTACTGCATGCTTGCCTTTTATGTGGTCTCAAAACAGACTTGCTTAGGTGGTTTCTGGGGCTGTATGACACATTGATTTCTATTAAAAAAAGGACCAAAGTACATGGCATGTCTAAAAACAGTAGTCTAGGCTCTTGAAGCCTGAATTGATTTCATGTTGTGGTCCAGTTTTTGAGGTAACAGTGTGTCTCGAAACCACATAAGCAAGTCTTAAAGAAACCTAATGCGATTTAATGTATCTGAATTTTTAGGCATGCAGTTTTACCGGAGTGTTTCTACTCCATTACTTAAGTATAAACACTCATGCAAACTGCGTGCCTAAAGCTTCACACACTTGAATCACAATATGATTCTAAATAGACTTGCTTGTGTGGTTTCTGAAGCTCCATGACACACAGAAACAACATAAGCATGTCTATTAAAGAGTCACAAAGTGAAGCGAGTGAGAATGTGCAACTATCGTTTGTTTTGTTCACTATTGCTTACAAGTGAAAAATAGTCCAATTTGGCTCAGGTGAAATTATCAGTGATGGGCAAATGTTACCTGACACGTGTCAGCATCGCCGCTTTCCCATCCAGCGCAGACCATGTTGTCAGTGACGTGACCATTGTACCAGTCCCTCTGGTTACACGTCTCAGAGTCAATTAGCTCCACCTCAGCCTCTTGCAGTGTTTCCACAAACTCCCCTAAAGATAAAACGCACTGTCATCCTGCTCACTGAGGGGTTTTTTAACTGTTATTTTTAGCCTCCATTATCTCCAGAAACGAGAACAGATGCAGACATGTCTATACTTTAGAACTTAGTCTCACAGGTATTTCTGAGGACCTTTATTCTGGAGAAAATCTGTAAATACATCATCACAGAAGACCAGATTAAGTAATGACTTAGTCTTTGCTAAGTGGGCTCTAAATGAGGAGACTTTGTTAAAGACTGTATTGGAGGTCAATTATATTGTCCAAGGAGGAAATTCAGGTGGTTAGAGGTGTTCAGATTTACATAATTTCGACAAAAGCATCATCAGAAAAAACCCAATAGTACTTCAAACTCTCTGACTATTTTACACTTCACTATCTCGATTCAAGACATTTAGAATGCACAAAAAAATAAGCAGGGCAGGACCGGGTGAAATGTGCCTTATTTATTGCTCTTTAAAAAATCTAATACTGTATATATGAGATGCTATATGCACTACATAGACAAAAGTATTGGGACACACCTGTTTTTGAGGACTAGAGCCCTCAAAATGAGCTTGATGTGGAAGAACTTGACTGGCCCACAATGAGCCCTGACCTCAGCCCATCTAACATCTTGGGATGAACTGGAAGAGAGACTGCAAGCCAGGGCTCCTCATCGTCATCATCATCAGTACCTGACCTCATAAATGCTCCACATAATGAATGAGTACAAACTCCCACAGAAATCCTTCTTCTGAAAAAACCTTCCAAATGAATGGAAGCTGTTATAGCTTCAAAAGGGGAACAACTCCATATTAAAGTATATGGATCTGACTACAATATTATTGTAGTCCCTGTACTTTTGTCCATATAGTGTTTTGTGATAATCATCCTTGGTCATTTTGTTAACAGTCCCTCTGCTTGGTTTCCCTTTCAGGCAGTATTTAGTCATCTAAAATCATAGCTTCCAGGTGTTCCTCGTAGCTAGCTTCAGTCTTCAGTCTCCATGTATTTTCAGCAGTAATTCAATTCTGGAGATGGTAAAGACTGTCTTAAAACCTTCATGTCTCTATGCTTGCAGTAGTTCAGTGTTTTGCATGCTTTGCATTGTAATATTCGTCTTCTGTTTCTTCACTGACTGACACATTAGCATCCAAACTTTGTTGATATTTAGTAGACTATATTTTTAACTTCTCTCCAGAGAGAAGCTACTGAGTGACATTAAACCTCAAAGAATTATATATTCCTATTCTCAACATCTTAACAAGAATATTCTCTTAATATACTCTTAACTTTCTCCAACCATACAGCTCTGGAAAAAAATAAGAAACCACTACTATTTATTTTTAAATCAGCGTCTCTGAGTGTGACAACCTTTCCTACAGGAGCACCTCATTCTGCTTAATGAGGTACTGATTACTGATCACCAGAATCACATCTTATTTAATGATGAAAAGTATAAAAAAACCCACTGCTGTAATTAACACTCTCCTCTCACAATGTGAGCAGTTGGATGGCAAACACTGCTTGAAGTATGTCAAAGGTAAATATCGCCATTTTGTTTGAGTGAACTAAAGATTTGTTTTCTTTGAATTATCGAAGTTCTGTAGACCACCATTTCTCGTTTGTTGATGTACTGTCATTTTCTTTAAATTATGCTTTACGGAAAGATTGTTTTATTTGGAGGAATATTGTCAGTAGTTCTTAAAAACTAATGCAAAGCTGTTTTTGCAGTGGTCTCTTATTTTTTTCCTGAGCTGTACCTTTAATAATTGTATCGAATGAGTTCATCAAACTACAATACTGGACTCCAAACTGCACCTGGTTTGTCTAAATGAGGTGTTGCCCACACTGATGTTTTTGATTAGATGACAGTGTGGGTTATCACGTGAATGTATCACCGTGCCAAATCAACCAGAGATGTTCCTAATATTTGTCTAGATAAGCATTTCAAATAGCGACCTTTACTTACAGTAGCATTTAGAGACATTTTATAGTCTAATCTGGTTTTATATCAAGGTTTGAAGGGTCATATACTGATCCTTATGCAACTTTCAACATCATTTGAGTAGAAGTTCCCAAACATTTGCTTACCCCTGTACTTCTAGAATAATCTTAAGTATTTTCTTGCACATATTATTTACTCGTAAAGAATTGTGTAGTAAATGTCAGTTGCTGGAATTTACAGTCAGACTTTCAGTCTCAGCAATATAAAATCTTTAGAACAGCACAGGAGTGTTTATTCTGATCCATGCAGGCTGGTTTCTTAGAAACCAGTATAGAAACGTTAAGCTATGAATGTATCTCATAAGGTAATAGATTTAAATAAAATCAAATGTGGCTGGCAGGATGGAACAAAATAAAAAGTTCCTCAGTCACGGGAACCTAACAGCTACCAAACATTAAGGGTCTGTTTCCCAGACAGGGATTAAGCCAAGTCTACGCTTTCCTTTTCAAAGGAAAATCTCTATTCACAGCACCACATAATCCAGGACTAGGCTTAATCCCTGTCTGGGAAACTGACCCTAAATGTTTTGGCTCTACTGACTGACAGAGAAGCAAACAGCAAGCTGACACACTAATCATCAAACCTGCCAACAGGGGGCTTAGTACTGAAGCCCTCACTTCGGTGCCGCATGCCCCCTCTAAATGTTACCCAAAGACATGCACAGATTTTAGCCTATTTTAAAGATATTTCTGCATCAGAATCACATCTGACCGATCTTTCTTTCACTTGATTTATATCACAATGATGTTATTTTTTGCTAGACCCTATATGTCAATCAGCATATCATGTTAGCATCAAGCTAACCAAAGTGTTCTTTCACTTCACCAGCCTGAACAGAAAACTGTGATGGCTCTCGATATTTAAGTACATTTAAATTGGTGTCAGGTGAACATTAGTCATTTTGTTTCAGTTTTTAATTATTTTAAATTAAAACCTTACTCTCAATGTTATTGAAGGAGCCTCTTTACCTGCCTGTTAGCTAAGTATTGGGGCACACCATTACAACAACAGGGACTTCATGACATTTCATTCAAATAAATAGAATTGAATATGAAGTTGGTCAACCTTTTGTAGCTACAAAAGTGTCCACTCTTCTTGGAAGGCTTTCCACAAGATTTTGGAGTTTCTGTGGGAATTTGTGTGAATGATTTCTACAGAGCATATATGGAGCTTGCTTTGTTCACTGAGGCACAGTCATGCTGGAATAAAAAAGGTTCTTCCCCAAACTGTATCCACAAAGTTAAAAGCATGGCAATGTCCAAAATGTCTTGGTATGCTGATGCATTAAGATTGCCCTTCACTGGAAGTAAGGGGTCTAGCCCAAACCCTGAGAACAGGTGTATCCAGCAGCAAAACAGTTTAACTAAGACATTCTTAGGGAACATTACATGCTTAGTTACATGCTTACCTTACCTGCCCAAAATCAGTTTATTTATCATTAAAGTCTAATGCACTATTTATTTTCTTCATTCCATACAACAGAACTTTTTCAGTTACTTATGTATCTGTGTGTTAATATAACTACATTCACCTGTGTGAAGTAATAAATCGGATCAGACAGATTATATTAGTCATGAAATCTACATTTAGGTGTATGATAGAATTTCACCCAGCATTCATTTTATGTTGCAGAGTGTGGCTACATTTCAGACATCATTAAACATTTCTGTCTATGGATACAACAAGAAAATGCAATTAATGTGAGCTAAGTTGCAAACCCTCAGCCATCACACCAGCCTTAATCCAAAACATTAGCCGCAGCTAGATCTAATGTTTATCATTAATAGGGCTTTACCATCCTGTCACAGCTTCAGCAGTTTCCTGTTGACATTAATCTTGACCAAGGCACTGTTGGATCAGAGCAACCATCCCCCAACACCCATTTGTATCTTCTGACACGGAGACGCAATCGTGCATTTAAAGAATATGTGCTTAAGAAGAATGTACTGACAGTGATAATTTACTATATACTAGTGATAGTTTAAACATATAATTTATGTTTATTTATAGGGGCAAAAGAACAGGGGCCAGCAAAACTGGCCTATCCACTATAAGTCCTTCAATGGTTCTTGGCTTGGACCTATTGTTCTATGAAAAAGTGAAACGATACATTGACATTATTTGGAGGTTCTCCAAACATCGCTTTTACAAAAATAAATTATTTAAAGAACTGTGTGTTGGAACGTTCTTTGGGGTGCCAGAAGTTTGTTCTTCTGTGGCATCATTCCAAATAATCCTTTTTGGGACTTTTATTTTTAAGAGTTTAATTATTAAACATTACAATTGAAAAGATCCTATTAAACCTGAAGGGCTTTGTGTAAGTCATAGATTTCTTAACTGCTTAGCTTTCATGTTAGCTACATAGCAGCTACCAGCAGTAGTTATGCTGCTGTCTCACGATTAATAAGAGTAAGAAGTGTCACTGTGTCAGTTCTGCTACTGTAAACCTGATTTTAAGTGCAGTAAGATGCGAAGGCAAACCTTTATACTTTGTGCTGCCCCAGCCACTGATGAAACAGGAACTGAGGCTGAGGTCACTCTCCTCAGTCTCGTTTGTAAGTGTGCACACAGGCTGCACACGGGAGTTGAAGGACAGCGGGTGATGAAGCTGCAGGAGGGCTATGTCATTCTCTTTATTTGTCTCGTCATAGTCCTTGTGTGTAATAACTCTTATTACAGAGCGTTTCTGGGCACCCCTGGATTTCTGTGATTGACGGTGAAGCCCAGCCACCACCAGCAGTGTGGTGGGTGTTCTGAAGAGCAGAAGGAGACATAATCATTTGACTTACGTTGGAAAAAGAGGCTCATTATTCATAACTCATAACGAGCATAATTTGACAGGAGATAAATTCCTTTAGAAAATGTATGGCGCTGGTTCTTAACTGTTTCATGCACATTAGTCACAAATTATTGTTCACAAATTATTATATGCATTGTTCACGCAAAAATAATACACCTTAATAATGTGCATTATAGGGTGTATAGAAATAAAACACAAAAGCACAGAGAGAAGCAATAAAAAAAAGAACATGAAGAAAATGATGATCAACAACAGAAGCTCTTTGTATACAAATGCCTTATCTGTCAAGGTCAAGATATTCAGTTAAGCTTACATAACATGAGGTGCAGTAAGTTATGAGCTGTTCACCTTATCCAGTTGAAGCAGTGAGCTGCTGAGAGAATCCAGTGGCGGTTGAGAATGGAGCCACCACACATGTGTCTGAACTTCCTCATATGTATGCTGACTTGCCAAGGCCAGGCACCTTCTGGAGCAAAATGCCCACCTAAAACACGGGAGCCGCCTGGTGGGCTCACCAAAGGCCTCTCTCCACAGTCTTAAAAACACAAAAACACATACTGACTAACCAGATAAGGGCTGTGCTGTTTTTTTGCCAAGAATTCACTACATCCTGGTTACCTTGAATTACAGAAGTATTCACTTGTTAACTTTTATTCTTTTATTCCTAACTTTTAATTCAAATTCATGTTTTACACACTCATACATAGTACGACATGCAGTGAGATGCAGTGAGATGCCCAGCCATAATGATTCAAAGAAAATTTAGCAGTAGAAATAAATTACATGTGATCTGTAGCAGTCCTTAAATGGAGTGTAACAACGATCCAATGTCTTTGTCCACCCTGGTGAGGCAGGTGGAGTGTTGGTGAAGGTTTTTGCAGGCTATGACCGAGGTGAATACCCGAGGAAGATAGAAAGGGTGACATTTCATGACCAAAAATTCCAGGTTAGGTTATATCTGTTGGATCCAATAGACTTATTTGCCACACTGACTGTGTATAATCCAGGAAAAAAGGAAGAATAACAAAAGTAAACAAGAAAGATGCAAAGTAAGGTCGAAGCATCGAGCATGGCAGTCACTTCACCAACACTGTTTTTATTCTAGTACAGTATTCATGAAGTACCACCAAATAAATCATACCTGAACTGTCACCAATCGCTACAGCAGCAAAAAACATGTACAGAGCTGGGTTCTGCATGGTGAATAGATTCTTCTTAGCAACTTGACATGGAGGGGAGAGGAATAACTGACAGATTTTGAATGATGCCACTGTGACATAATCAATACCAAAATTCCATGCCTGCAGTGTGGAGGGTTTCTGAGGGGAAAAAGATGAAGACATTCTGACTCATGTTGCAAAAAGCAGCAGCTCGCATCACAATAGCTTGGTGGTCTGGTGGTTAGGAATTGCCCCTGCAATCAAAAGGCTGTGGGTTTGAATCTCAGGACTGCTGAGGTTCCCTTGAGCAAGATACTGTCCCTCCCTGGGCGTTGCACCCCTGGCCTCCTGCTGCTTCACTTGGTGAACGAATTAAACTCAGAGAAGAACTTCACATTGTTCACATTGTGTAACCACTTGTAATTGCATTACAGCGGTGAAAAGCTGTACGTATTTAAAAATAAATTCTGTTAGAAAATGGACAGTGTTGATTTTAAGCTCTGTTTCTATAGATTAGATAGGTATATTAAAACTTTTAATGCCTCGGGAAGATTCCTTTGGAAAATTCAGTTTCTAGCAGCATCAGTACATTGGTATACTTAGTCACAATGTATGTATATTATTCACAGAAATATAATAATATAATACATATCATATAAATACAATGATATAATTTAATAATACATGTTATATGGTGAACAACACGTTCCATGAAGATAAAAGGAATAAAATACAAAATTGCATGTAGAGGTAATAAAGATGAACATGAAAAATGAAGATCCATCACAGATGCTGTCTGACAAGAGCATCGTTTTTAGAGGAAGGAGAGGGGGGAGAACCGACAAGTTTGACATGATGCCAATTTGATTGTGTTAAATGAACTGTGACATAAGTGCAAACAAATTTCCCAAAAATCCTGTTCAACCTAAAGGTGTAAATATAGAGCCTTGAATGGCAAAACGGTACTTAAAACGCTACATTATTAAGAAAACTACTTTTTTTTAGATTTAGCTTTAGAGACTCATGTAGGTTCACTGTGTATTTTAGCAACTACATCACAAGCCCTGGTTCCAATCACCAACACTGTAACGAAATCTCTTTACAATAAAGAGTTTCACCTCAAACCACTCCGAATGACGTTTACATCTCAACGACTGAAGAATTTGAAAAATTGGTGGAACCCTTTAAGCAAACCTTAAAATTACCCACCTTACAGTAATTCACTGAATTGATTCCAATGAGTACAATGTAGTACATAGTATTATTAGTTGTAGTATTATAGTACTATTCAGGTTCAATCACAAATACATTCCAGTGTGACAAACAGTTTGTTAAGATAATGAGCCTAAAAGTAAGTGTGAAAGAACAATTAATAAACACAGTTAATAGTAAATAAACAAGATATGTACAGATTTCTCTGTACTAAAGGTATCTTACTCTTTTGCCTATAAAAGTATGTGTGTGAGCCAGTGGAGTTTTTCTAATTTCCTGCCCCAGCAGTCATTTGCACAGGACTGTTTTAAAAGAGTTTTGGGGGGCTGCCCAGGGGAGTGGAGTGTGTGTGTGTGTGGTGGGGGGCCTGAACACACCTGATCAAGAGCCTTTTGAGCTCTAATACAGTGGTGCTGGTTTTGAAAGCTGTAAACGGGAAGAAACAGGAGGGAGCTGCTTCTTACTTGAGATGGGTGTATTTGCTGACTGCCATCAATAATGCAGACCAAGTGCACACACACACACACACACACACACACACACACACACACACACACACAGGCAGCAGCAGAAGCAACATGGCGACCACCGCAGTTTCTCCAGGAGCTTCTCCACATCTGCAGTCCAGCGACGCGCTTCTGGCTCTCCTTTAACCTCCAACACGGTGAGTTCGGGTTTAGATCATGCGTGGAAAACGCAGGACAATACCAGGTTAGGGCCCTGAGACGGTGGAAAAATGACGCAGGGAGCTTGAAATTTCCATGCAGGGCGATGGTGACGACCATTTTTTGTGCAAAATCAAAATCAGACGCAGAGACCGTGCGCAATCTTGGGCATCTGGATTTTTCCACCCTAAATGATCAAATATCCTGGTGTCTGATGACCATTTACACCAAACACAGCTCGTGGAGCAGCATCTTGCCCCGTGTCCAGCAGAGCATCACCTCACAGACACGGTCCTGGGCCTTATTCATGTAGTGCTGTCTGTACATTTAATGACGCCCCCCCCCCAAAAAAAAATCCTCCATCCACCTCCACAACACCTCCGAGCTGGGGTTTATTATTACATTACACAACCAGTCGAGCTCGTGTAAACGTCACGCGCTATCAGACAAAAATACAGCCTTTGCGTTTTGTCTGAATGAAGAGCGCATCCTCCCTTATTTATTGCGCTATTTTACCACCGAAAACAAACTGCGGACATTTTCGGATCTCTTTTTTTTCTAACGCAGCCATCAGCCTTCGCATTGATCGAGGGGTGGGTGCAGGAGGCTCGGGTGTGGTGCGCAGAAAGAGAGAGAAGGAAAGAGAGAGAGAGAGAGAGAGAGAGAGAGAGAGAGAGAGAGAGAGAGAGAGAGAGAGAGAGAGAGAGAGAGAGAGACGTCGTCGTATGCTAGCTGGCTGTTTCTGCTTTGGCTCTGCTTTTTTTTACCAGCTTACATTTTTACTCTGAAAAGGGTCAGCACAATAGCTCGCTGCAGAATTTGCATTTTTATTTATTTATTTGTTTATTTGTTTGTTTATTTATTTATGTGAACCTCCCTGCTCCTGGGCCGGTGCAGACCCCGGACTGTGCGGCGTGTGTGTGTGTGTGTGGATGCAGCTTTTTCATCCTAGCATGCTGCCGTAGCCGCGCGCCAAAAGAGGGGGAAAGGGGCACGAGAGGGGGGTCCCGAATGGCTTTTCTTCTGGCGCAGCTGATCGACGCATATGTGCGCATTCGCTGGACCGCACATCCCTGAAGGAGAGGTGAGCGGAGGGTGGGCTCGGACTGCGTGTTTTACTGCATGTGTGCACAGCGACGCGTTAAAATAGGTTTAAATACAACAATAATAATAAAAAAACGAGATGTCCGGGCTGGTAAAGGGCTGGAGAGTGAGGCTGTGCTGCTCCGGCTCGGTGGGGTTTGAGGGGCTCGGTGCAGAGCTCGTGAGTCGAGCTTATGTAAAGCTTTCAAAGACGAATTTCATTTAAATCATCCGTCAGACCCCCGGCTCTCTTCAGCCGTCCGCACACCTGACATCATGTCACCAAAAATACTCTTACAACGAGGACCGGAGGGCTTACTGCCAAGAATGACCTTATCGAGTAGGTTCTTGGCCCGAGCTCCTTAAAGTAACTCGATATTTCTGCGTAGGCCTCTGTGGTTACGTCAGGAAAACGCTAAAGGTTGGGGGAAAAGGAAATAAATGGGATCATGATTCTCATCAGTAAAATGCAGTGGCAGAGAGTGGTGCTGAAGGGACAGCGACCATGAATTACATCTGCTCAGCACACCTCCGTTCATTTCCCATATCGATATAACTGTATTTATACATACTAGGGGTGATATTAAGGTAATCTTATTTATTTTGTGTCTTTTTGTTGTGTCTTTAGCATACTTAGAGCGACAAGAAGGAATACAAAATAATATGACAATAGAAAGAAAGAAAGAAAGAAATTAAAATATGGATAATGCATAATAGTGCAACTCAGTGACAAGAACCCTAGTGTAGCAAATAACAATTTAACACTGACAGTGCTGAGTGTAAAAAATTAGTGTGCTGTACAAGCAGATCAATAGTGCAAAGTGGCTTATGCATGATATTGGGAATAATAGATGCATGATGGTTTATGTATTGGGAGTGATATTTGCGAATAATACTAGGAGTTTTATGAATTGGGAATAACACTGGAAGTCAAATGTGCTGGGAGGGAAAGTGGGAACACACTACAGCTTGTTTGTATTAAGAGTGATGCTGGGAATTACACTGGAAGTTGTACTGGAGGTTAGACTGTGATGTGTGTGTCTGGTTTAAGATGCTAGGCCGGATTTTTTTTAGCTGGCTTTCTGTTTCATTTCATTTGGAAAACAGCCATATGGATTGTGAGGACTCCTAGCTTAGCTACAACCAATGGCCCACCACACCTCAATATGGTGTAAGGTCATCACCGAGGGTCACATTAAGATACAGAGCCGCGCTCTTGTTATGTTGGCTTTCCTGTTTATGAGATTTGCAGTGTAAGCACTTTTTTGTCACATGCAGCCTTTTTTAGAATCATTTTTCATCTTCTTATTCCCATTGCATGAGAAATGCAGATGTTGTTTCTGACTGCATTGTACTGGTAGGAAAAGAGGAAGAGCACTTTTGACCCGTTCTGTTGGGAGAATTTGCTCAGGTGCACATTTTTGAAAAGAGAGAAAGGATGTTTTACCAAAGACCTGTTTAAAACATTGGGAAGATATTTGGGTAAAGATATGATGCAGTGAGATAAATGGACACTTTTATAAGAATGGTCTGGAGTTATGGCAATAAAGAACCACATTTAGTTCAATGATCCACCACTTTAGTTCAGTGGTTCTTTAAAGAGCTATATGTATAAACACAGAATCACAAGTTGTTCATCAGAAGAAAATGCACAGAAGCTTTTCCCTCGGACCAAATGTTCAGAGACGTTTGACCTTCACAGGTTCATATGAACCTGCATATTAAAGACACAAATAGGAACATTGTGTGGAATACAAAGTAGTGTACAGTTCCTTAGCCTTGAAATTACAAACCCTTAATTATATCCCATTATTGCTAACAACTTTGTTATTTAAAGGTATTCAGAGCAGAGTGAGAGGCTGTGAATGCTGATGGAATGTAGCGATGTTCTCATGATTGGTGGTGCAGTAAAGGCAGGGTTTGCTTGCTTGTTTAAGCGTCTGGCTTGTAAGTGCCTGTCAAATGCCAGCTGATTTATGAATCAGCAGGAAATGCAGCACACACCACACAGTGTGGACAGTATGGTTTACTGTCACTCTGTCCTCTCCACCCCCTCACTACACTTTCCAGTGACATAAGGCGTGTCCCCTCATCATCTCCCTCATCTTTTATTGCTGCTTATTAGAACAGAAGCACATACTCTAGCATTATGCTTCTTAGTCTTTGGCTGCAATGAAAAAGGGGTTTTGGCTGCTTGGAGTTTGCTTGATTCACATATATACATTGTTTCCATATGAATAAAATACAAACAGTTAATACCAAAGTGAGTAAACTAAACTAGCAAGCAAACTGAGTGCATGACATTTCTTTTCTGTTTAAATCTCTAATTCTCCGAAAAGGATCCCACCCTGAAACTGTCAATGAGTCGTGCATCAGAATGTTTCACAGAGGCAGTCGCTTCCACCTGCAGGCCCTCATAACCATGGCTATTTTTCATCTCCCATATAAGGCTGTGAGTCATCCAGGATCCAGTGCTGGATCCTTTTTAACTCGCTCTAAATTTAGCAACAATTTGTTGTTCGAACTGTAAGCTGTTATTTTTAGTTTTGTGGAGGCTTGTGAGTGTGTGTGTGTGTGTGTTCGAGTGCTTGATGTCTACCCTTAAAACAGGTTTCGTCTGCGGTATCTGGACCTGCTCAGGTGTCTTTTGTGTCTGTTGTACTGTATATGTGTATGTGACTGTAATCTGGTCACTACAGAATTCTTTGCTGTGCTTTCTAAAAACAGCGTTTAAAGGAAAAGTCCAGTGCTTTTCAATACACTCCAGCATCTGCACTTTACAGATTTCTAAGTGCACAAACTGTTTGTGGTGACTGATTGAATGCTACAGATGCAGCAGATGCTCAGGTAGATTTCTGCTCATGCATCTAGTAGTAATGGTTAGGGTGAGGGCACTGTTACTGTTTGCTGACTTCATTGACCTGCCATTCTTCCTCTTGCCCCGTCACAGCGCTGGCTGCCCTGGAGGCTGTATAACTAAGGAAGGAGTCGCTGCAGGATGAAAACATGGCTGCACCCCTGCTCGCACCGCCAGGACCTGACAGCTTCAAATATTTTACCCGGGAGTCGCTGGCTAACATTGAGAAGCGCATCGCTGAAGAGAAAGCCAAGCCTCCGCCCAAGCCAGACAGCAGTTACCGCGACGATGACGATGAGAACAAGCCCAAGCCCAACAGTGACCTGGAGGCGGGCAAAAGCTTGCCATTCATTTACGGCGACATCCCATCAGGAATGGTGGCGACACCACTGGAAGACCTTGACCCTTTCTACTTGAACCAGAACCAGAAAGTAAGTGTCACATCTCTTCGCTTTTGTGTTTGGTAGTAGCAGGAAATGTTCTTTAGAGAACATATCTTGTTAAAGTTTACAGCATTGAAATGTGAGAGGGTTTTGTTGTACCTGTGTAACTATTGGATTTAATGATAATTTGGGCCAGAGTTAAAGAAGTCCCACCAGCTATGCTACCATCTTCCATTTCATCATTGCACCATATACCTCTTGTCTCTTGTGAAACTCATAGATAAACACTTAGGGCCCCTGTGAAAGGAAACAGTTCACTATAGCAGGAGCAACAGTAGCCTGAAGCTGAGTACAAAATAAAGAATTTGAATCGCAGAAGTGGTTAAAACATGCATTCCTAGTGATAAAACGTTACTTGCTCTAGCAGAGAAAAATAAAATGATTCTCTGTGTGTGGGCTTTTTGAGAGGGCCTTTTTCATGTGCTGCTCTCTTTTTTTTTGGCTTTTTTTTTGTTGGCTCTTCCAACAAGCTTATTCTTCTAAAATGAGCCAAATAAAATCCTCTGACTATGCTCTAACAAGACTCACCGAGGGCCTGATTTCTTAAAATCACACCAAAGGGATCTTTAATTAGTCTTGTAAAATTGAGTGTTATTTGTCGAGCATATTTAACATCAGCAAGCAATAGGCAAAGTGCAACAAGTCAAACAAATTGATTAAGAAAATTTAAACATACAGACCGTGGACCACAGTGAACAGTGGCTAAACCTGCCAAAAATGGCAATATTTTACCGGACAGAAAGCAGTCAAAGATACTTACTGTTTTTCATTTATTTATATGTTTTTCATTTCCATAACATCCTAGAGAACGCTTTATGAGTATAAAAATACATTCAGTTAATGATTTGCTCTCTTCAAAATATTTTAAACAAAGTCTTGATGGAGAAAAAGGATGACCATAATATCGTTGGAGCCCAAGACGAGAAACGAGAGTCAGTAGTTAGAGAGGAGTGCTGAAGTGGTTGTGTGGTTGGTTCTTAATGTTCTCAAACTGATGTGGCAGTTTTGGGCCGATGGTTTTGATGACTGGTATGTTGCATGTGCGTATCTGCTGATTCTGATATTTATAAAATATAGAAATGCATCTCTGTCTACCTGGATTAGCATCACAGAGAAATATTTCTGTGTTTATATGTGCCATGCACTTAAGTCTGCTTTGCATCTACCCAGCATAGTGTGGGTACACCTCATAGATTACTGGGAATCTTGTGCTTTGATATTTGAGTCATGTACCATCTCTTTAGAATTTTTTTACAACATGTGTGATAAAACCGATACTTTATCATTCTTGGGAAGAAAAGCAAGAGCACTATTGTAGCTTCATAAAGCTTAGTAAGTACAAAAGGAAACCAGTGCAGCTTCTATTAAATAAGTAAGACAATGATCAAACAAATAGAGATGTAGAATGTTTTGGATGTACTTTTCAAAACATGATTCAACCTTGTGATGAACCATGACAAGATCCTGGGATAGTACTCTCTGTTGGTGGTACTATAAATTATTTTAGCTATAAGGTTGACAAGAAGTATATATATATATATATATCTGAGATGCAAAAAAAGACCAAACAATAAAACAGGAAGGAAAGACTGAACATTTAAAATTACTTAACAAGCATTAGACTGAAGAACACACTGCATGTTAGGGCATTAACACAAAAGTCGACTAGCCGACTTCAGAGGCATGAGTCGGCATCCCCTGAGCAAAGTTGACTAGTCGTTTTTTTTCTTCTCTGTGCTGGCTAATGTACACAATGCAATCTATGCCTCTGATTGCCTAACGCTGAAACGCGTTCCTTAGTTTAACCAATTATTATAGTTCCTTTATAAAATGGATGGTGCCATTGGCACGAGAGGACTCCAAACAAGATGAGAGAAATGCAGCAGAGAACACAGACTCTAGACACACAAACAGCATGGTGACCTGCACGGTGTTAAAGTACAGTAACAGTACCGGAGTTCTGCACAGCATCTGAAACAGCATCTGCTAGCTAACATGGCTAACGCTAGCACTGCAGAGAGTCGTCCTGCTGCGGCTTAAACTGTTCCCATTTTCGATTGTACACTTAAATTTTACAAATTGTCATATTGATTGTTAATGTTACAGATAAATTGTAATAAAAGTTGCTCAATGTTGGACAACTGTGTTCCTCCGGTGTGTGTGTGAGGACGTCATCAAATGACTTCTTGTCTCGACTTCGATTTTGCTGACTGAGTAGTCGACTTAAAAATCTGGAGTCGGTAGTACATATATATACTTAGCAATGGGTTATAATTAGCCCTGCCTCAATATCTGTATAGTAATATATATGCATTATCATCATGCAAATTGGAAATTGTAATACTAATTGTTAGTTAAGCAAAACATTGTAGATTTATTGATCTAGAAGCTCTGTTAAAATCTTTCAATACTGTTCTGTGAATAAACTTCTACCTGGATGACACAGTGAGAGATGCCACGGGGGCTGGATGGTATTGGCCCCCGTGAGCTACCTCGGGGCATGGAGCAGGCAGAGATGATCCATGCAGTACGTGATTTTATTAACGAAAAGCAAACAGAAAACAAAACTAGCACGATGGCTCTCAGAAGTGAAAACAGCAGAATAAACAGGACACAGGCAGGAATGAGAGGCGATGGACACATGGGGAATAACTGACAGACACTAACTTATATACACAAGACTGGGCAGGGAGAAACACAAGCTGGGGAGCACAAACAGGAAACAGGTGGGGAACCAAAAACACGTGACACAACAACCGGACAGAACGGGCTTTTTTAAAATAAAGGAACTCAAAACATGAACTGGGAATCCCTAAAGGCTAAATAAAAAGCAGTGGCTCTAATCGGCCACTGACCAGGCCGTGACAAGAGAAGTCATTTCAGTTTGAGTTAAGCTGTGTGCGTCATCAGTTATATTTTCGTACCACAGTGTAGTGAATTCTTTAATGGTGTTGTGTTTATCGTGCAGCCTCTCCAAATTCATACAGAGCTCTAATGATTGGCTGCGTTCTCGGGGGTGGTTTGTTGTTGTTTCAAGGTGGATGGCCCTGTCCTTTCTCTGTATGCTGAAAAGTGTTGGGCACCAGTGAGGCCATACTGGCCTTGACTAAATAATGCATTTAGACTTGTGTGTATAAGAGTGTGTGTGTGTGTGTGTGTGGTGTGTGTGTGTGTGTGTGTGTGTGTGTGTGTGTGTTCGCTAATGCTTGCTAATGTGTTCCTATGCTCGTCTATGCATTCTCTCTCTCTCTCTCTCTCTCTCTCTCTCTTGTTCTCCACCCCTTTCTTCTTCCTCACTCTATCCCTCCCTCCCTCCTGCATTCTCCACCTCTCCCTCTCTCCCTCTCAGGCTGTGTGTGCTGTCTGTTATGTAACTGCTCTGCTCAGTGCAGAAGAAGGAAATTACCAACTCCCAGTGAAACCCTCTGTGGAGAAAAAGCACAGGCTAAAAACACGGGTGGACGTTTGGTGTTAGCTGCCATGTTTAGACAACTTGACTGGAGCGGCCAATCATTAGCAGCACAAAAACGAAAACTGTCTCAATTTAAACATGCTTTATTATCCTGAAAACAAGACAGTAATAAACAATTAAGCTGGTGTAGTTTATTGGTCAAATTTTTATATTTTCATATCTAGAGATGATCATGGGTTATCATTCTCACACCAAACTATGCAAAATTCTTTACACCTTTACACACTAAACAACACAGAAAACATGCTAGATATCTCAAAATGTGTGTGTAGGTATAAAAGAACCATTGATTTGTTCCTGCTTGCTTTTTGATTGGTCTGGCTTAAAAGAATAAAAATATGATTGAGAAATCAAGCCTAATTTGATCTCCAGTGATGCCACAACCATCCGTGGTAGGGAGACCAAAAAGAACATTATGGTCTTACCACCTCTGGGTGAGTAAGATGTCCTTCCCTCCCCCCATACCCCCATCTGTTAGCTGACGTAGCGGAATAGGCAGTTATTGGCTGCCCGCCAAGCACACTGAGCTGTCCAAAGACATTGCATTAGTGGTGGTGGCTTTTACATTACATCTGACGCACAATGCTCTGGGTTAATTGCTAGGATCACATAATGATATTCAAAATGGTTGCAATAGGTAACTGATTGTATATTTACAAAGCACAATGTACTTAAAATGTCCTTGACCATTAATTTATGAGACGACCCTTTAATAAGGCATGAGTGTGAATCCCCTTAATCCTAAATTCAAGGCGTTAATTCAGGAGGTTCTATTATTGAAGGGGCAAATTTAAAAAAGTAAGGAGATTCAGTAGTTGCTGAATGGGAAATTAAGGTCAAAATTAAAGCAGTTTTAAGGGGTAAAATTAAGGCGTTTGGTCCTGTTGTGACTGTACAAAGGTCTTATGCAACTATATATGTATATATATATGTATAATATATACTTCCCCCTCTATCCCTATTATTTCTATGTAGCAAGAAAGAAGTATCATGGGATTCATCATGATTTATCATCTGATATGTTACTGTAGTAGCTGTAGTAGTTGTCTTTGTAGCCATTTCCTGCAGCTGTGATTGGCTTGCTGCAGTGAAATATGACTCCTTTTTCTCTTTACTGTTGTCTTTTCATAGTGAGTCCAGTACAGGACATTCTGGCCAGCAGCTTTTATAGCCTCTTAGCCACAGGCTGAGCCATTACACTGTCAAGAACAATTAGCCTGGCTGCAGCAGCAGCTGATCCAGCCACAGCTTCTTCTCTCAGTGCTGATGAAACATGTGTGGGCCTGTGGTTTGGAGGGGGATGGAGTGATGAGAAAGATGAATAGATGTAACAGAAAGGGAGGGAATGATGGAGAACGGACTCCGCCCTGTTGATGCCTCATAATTCCTCGGAGAGCAGTGGTTCTCTTGAATGTCTTCACTGTCCCTGATGATGCAGCACTTTACTTGGGCAGGGTGGTATAGCCTGGTGATGGGCGATTTGAATCAATTTGCTGAACTGATCACTTCTACATGTCCTTTTGAATTAATCAAGCATCTGATTTGCTGATTCACTCTTGGTTGCAGGGCATTTACCTGTTCTTGTTAGCAGACTGATGCACATTTCATGAGGAGTCAGATGTGCTGTATGTGTTGTTTTTCCTCTCGCTCATCCTCTTCATACCCGCCCTTCCTTCTATAGATCTGATTTCTGCATCTCTGTATGATATGGATAAAATTCCATTTTGTAAATATCTGTTTTTATTATTCAGTAGAATCATGTCTGATTTAAACTCATGGAGTATAAATGAAAAATAATCACTGAGTTATTATGTTTTAGTTATGAATTTCTAAAAATGACTCATCCAGTCTTTTCTTTCTAAACAAACCCATGCCCACATGTTAACTTCTGGTGTTTGGAGACAATTTTGTGATGAAAAACTGGCTACGAACAGTGACGTAAACAGTGGATTTCTTTAATGCTGTTAAGAGCTTTACTGAAGAACTTTACTGAAGGAGTCACTCTAGACATTCTCTAGCATGTTAACACTGCAGTTCACATCGAGAAATTTAAATGAGTGTTTTAGCCTGGACTGCTTTTTGAATGAAGCATCGTGTAATGCAGCCAGTCAAATCCCAGTGCAGTGTACATATACAACCCATGTTCTACTCTCTCAACCAATGGTGGTTTCTATAAGACTCCAGGTGAAACAATGTTTTACATAAATTTTACTTTTTTATTGGTGTGAAACAAAAAAATGCTCATAAAAATAAGGTTGCTCATCTAATTTCTGCTCCTCAATAGGGTTACAGTTGTATTCGGCTCTGGTCAAAAAAGTGAAACAGCGGCACCCCCAACTGCAGTGAAACAGAGAATTTCAGTGAATCATATTTCACAGCGTCCCCATTCATTTCAATGTAAATCTTTTCAGACCTTGATTTTCGAGGTTTCGATGGACTCTAATGATAAATAAGTCCCACCCGTGAAACAAGTGACTGCCTACTGTGATAGGGTAGTTCTCCACTTCAAAATGACTGACATAACACTGTGGCCAATCACCGCCTTTGTTTTCACTTCGTTCTATTTTGACAATGACCATTGTTAAAAGCGCTATATAAATAAAATTGAATTGAATTGAATTGAATTGAATGTACTGAGCCCTGATTTTCAGTGTGAGACTGAAGCTTCATACATAACAAAATGCGTAACATATTATTTACTAGTATTTATTAATAATATTTCTTTTTTATTTCTATTTTATTATTTGTCTATGAGTGCACAGAAGGAAGGGCATTAATGTGTTAGCTTGCCTGTTTGCTAGCAATCCCCACCACCAAGCTGGGCACTGGTGAAATCCTTGGAACAAAAATCTCTGCTGGTCTGACAGAGTTATTAACAACTTCACCAAGAATACCAGGAGGGTAGAATTAATTTATAAGGTGAGAAAGAGGTCAGATATGTTTTCTTAGGATTTAGAAATATTGTTAATTATGTACTGTTGAAATATTTGACCAAGATGGCGGCGCGTACACGTCGCGAGGCTCAGCGTCTCTCCAGTTTCTGAAATAAACATTACTATTACATGTTTGTAAGATATGCACAATAAATTATTTTTATATTTTTATAGGCAGCAAAAGCAGAACATAGAGGTGAAGTACTTAGGGCAAGAAAATCAAGCTGCTCAGGCGAGTTTGTTTCGCGGTGCGCAACATAGATGAAGGGTGGCTTGTTTCACCAACAATATTGACCAGGAGCCGCCACTGTATCAGTAATCTTCTCTTGCTGCAAGTCTCATTTTATAACTTTTCTTGTGCTTTTATGCTTGCTGCATTTTTCCATTTCTATTCTCTCTCCTCACTTTCTCTCTCTCTCTCTCTCTCTCTCTCTCTCTCTCTCTCTCTCTCTCTCTCTCTCTCTGTTTCTATGATGCAACCTTTACCATGTTCCTGAAATGCACCAAAGCAGAGCGAAGCTTCCCGAGTCTATGGAGGCCAGGGAACTACGCCTCTCTGACTGCCAGAAACAGCTTTCCCCAGCCTGCTGTGGGGAACATTATTAAAAAAAAAAATCAGTTATTTAGAATAACAGTTACTTTTGAATTTAGAATATATTAGACTATAATGATATTTACAATATTTAGAATAACTTTAATATTTAGAATAACAAGACATAAGAACTGTTAAATAACACAGAATTCATAAAGAAATAGTTTAAAAACAATCAAAATCTCTTATTTTGCAGTACAGCTAGTCTTAAAAAACGCCAGGAAGCTTATTTATCCCGACCTCACCAAGAATGGTCTGTTTCCTTTAAAGTTAGAAGATGAATAAAATTCATTTAAAGGAGATCCTGTACTAAGACATGTCGACTACATTAACACTAACATTAAACTAACTGGAACCTGAGCTTAACTAAAGAGTTTCATGGCTGTAACACTAAAGACTACATTTTGGGCAGAATATATTTTGACTGCTAATTATTTCTACTTTGATGTAAACTTTTGGCTTCGTCACTTTTTTCTAGTTCTTTTTGAAAGACTGTTGTGTTATAGCAAGAGAATCCTTGATATTACACATGTGCACAGAGAGGGGCTTTAGGTGTTCCAGGACCAGTCCCTTTGAGCAAAGTGTCCTTTGTCTACAAAAGTATGTGGACGTTACATTTAAAGACAACAGGTTAGATGTTAAAGCTTTGGTTCCCAAGAAGAGCCTCTCAGAAGTATACCGGTGTTCAAAAATCATACTCGTCTGAAAAGGTGTTTTCTCTCATTTCAATAAAAAGCAAAGCACAATAAATACATTTTCTCAATGGTGCAAAACCCAAATGTGCTTTTGGCCTCTGCTCCAGTGATTTTTGGTTTCAGCAGTGAGTTCATTTGTTTTCGGTTAGTTATGTCATTTCACCTTTACTGTAGGTTTGTTCTGAAATACAGTCTGGGTCTGTTTGTCCATGTACGTCTCCTCCCAGACAATGTAGCGTGTGGTACTTAAGGCCGAGGCGTGCCTGCATGCAGGCTCTGATGCTTGTTTATGTGAGGCATCTGCTGATGTATGATGCGGATGCTGCAGTGCTGCTTAATGACTTGAGTGTGTGTCTGTTATTTCTCTCTCCTTCTCCTCTCCTCCCTTTTTCCTGCTACCACTCTCTCTGACACCACCTCTCATCCGTCTACCGGACGGAAAATACATAGTCAGTTAACGCTCAAGCTTGATTTATCCTAGAACCTACTGATTAGTTTAACTGAATCTTTCACAAACAGAAATGGCATTAGGTCAGGCATCCAGTATACAGTGCGGACCTGCCGTCTATTGTTCTTCCTCATCTGACCTGCTGTGCTCTGTTTATGTTCTTTATCTCTTTGTGTCTCTCCTCTCTTTCCCCCTGCCTGACTCTGCCCTGATTTCTTTCTCTTCTCCTGTGTCATTGCTCCTGTGTTACCCTTCTCATCAGTCTGCCTGTCTCCTTTCCTCCCTTCTCTGTTTTTTTATCACTTTGTTCTTCCTCCCCTGTATGGTCCATTTGTCAAGAGTTCTAACATGGGATTTGCAATAAAAATGCCATTAGCAGCCTTAAAAAAAAAAAACTTAAAAATCAGGTCTAATTTGTAGCTCATTGCATTTTGTAGCTGTAACAGCACATTATTTCATTTTCTTTTATAGTTCTCTGTATATTATTCTGTAGGCCTTGCTTACTTTCATAGTTTAAAACTAGTGTGCACTTGTCAGACATAATGCATCAGTCCTCATGACCTTCAGGGTCCTGTTGAAAATGCCTGACTCTTTGCCCCCTGTCATGTCGTTTATTGATCATCCATTTTTCTTGCTGTAACAGCAAGTACATTTCCTCCCTTTTCCCTGACAAGCTTGTTCTGTTCCTCTCTATGTATTTTTTTGTATTATTTGTTGGCTGCCTAATAGCGTGATCACTGGATACTTGAAATAGTCATTCATACAATTATATTCTATGTATACAGTAACATGCAATTATATTCATGTGTTTTAGTGATACATTTGATTTCTTTCTTAAGATGCTTTTCAAAGTTTGTAACCAGAAAACACTGAAACCAATCACTGATAAACATAATAGCTAAAGTGTGTAGATCAACAGAACTAAAAGGAGACAAAGGGAAACAAAGGGAACCACCAGAGACAACAGAGAGTGTATGGTATTCTTTTTCTATGTAGTATGTAGGATACTCTATGTTTCATATGTTTCTTTTTATACAGATTTATCACAATACAGTCAGAGTTCAATGATTTTCATCTTATTTCGTCTTTCTTTTGTAGATCCATCCCTAAGCCTTTGAATATTTCAATTCAACAATTCAACATATGTTCTCCATGTAGTGGTATATTACTATTGCTTCGCAGTCAGAATGATAAACCTGGTATCTGCAGGTCATTAAAAAGTATTTTCAGGGTAGTTTTTAGCACCCAAGTTTCTTTTATGTGATTCCCTGAAAACGAGACCAGCAGCATCTATAAACATACAATCGCTTGTATGTTTATAGATAAATATTTAATTTCCATAAAGTATAATTAAGGTTTTATAATTTGTGTATATATTATTTGTAGTTCATTCACACATAATCATTAGAGTTCTTAATTAATAGTATTATTTATAGTAAAGGCATTTTTAAATTTTTTTATTTATCTCGCTTTATTTTTGTCCTGTCATCTTCCTCCTCTCCTTTTTAGTTCATTGCCTGTGTTCCTCTCTGCATCTCTCTCTCTCTCTCTCTCTCTCTCTCTCTCTCTCTCTCTCTCTCTCTCTCTTTCTCTCTCTCTCTCTCTCTCT
>JBBPDE010000134.1:23701035-23711047 GCA_037974605.1 Nannopetersius ansorgii
CAAACTTAGCGATATAACAAGCGATTTGAGTGTATATATTATCAGAAAGTAGTGTTGTTAGCAGATTATGAAAAAAAGAAGGAGAAAGCTTCTGGCTGCGGACGTGCACTCTCTCAGTCACGGCGTCGCGTCACGACACTACCAGGGGCTACACCATCAGGAGCTACACCATCAGGAGCTACATCACCAGTAGCCTCGCACTGAGTAGCCTCGTACTGAGTAGCCTCGTACTGAGCAGTCACACTAGCAGGCCCGCTAGCCAGGCCGTTAGCTGGAGCCTTTCCAACTACAGGCCCAATAACAGGGCCTCTGTCTGCAGCCACCACTACGGGCCCGCTAACCGGGCCGGGGAACCCAGCAGATACGCTAACCTGAGCTGGGCTGATAGCAGCTAGGCTATCTGGAGTTGGGCTATCAGCTACAGAGCTAACCAGGGCTGGGCTAATAGCTACAGAGCTAACCAGGGCTGGGCTAATAGCAGCTGAGCTAACTGGAGCTGAGCTAACCCGGGGGCTCTTACTGTGGGTGTCATTCGTGGGAGGGTGGCCAGCTGGAGTGGTTGAGGCTTGGAGGTGCTCCACGAGCTCACTGATGGTGCGGGTGAGCTGAGGGTGGAGCAGGAGCTCCTGGCCTGCCTCCTCCCAGGCTCCGCGTTTCCTCCGCTTCCGCCTCTTTGACGCTGGAGAAAGCGGGGTGGCCTACGGGAGGTCCTCGTCCTGGGAGTCCTCGACCGAGAGGCTGTGTAGGAAACCCACCAAGTCGAAGGACTCCCACTCTTCCTCTGACTCGCCTTCTTCCTCCAGGTAGGCGGCTTTGTGGAGGTCTGTCCATCTGTCACGAGTCGGGCCGCGTGGCCCAGACCTGGAGCCACCTGGAAAGGTGTATGAACAGGCAGGCAGATACAGATCCATTTCGACGGGGGACTTTATTCAAAATAAACAAGAAATAGGCACGAGGGCCGTCAAGAACACAAACAGAAACACCATAAGTCAGGCGATGGGCTCATGGTGACTGTCACCATGAGCAGAACCTAAATACAGGGCACAATCATCAAAATAACCAAAAACAGGTGAAATGAAACAGGCATGTGGCAAAACACAAAACTCCAAAATAAAAGCCCTAAACAACCATAACAGAAAATACAATAAGAAACAGAAAACAGTGGCCTCTAGCGGCCACTGATTGTGACACATACAACTGTATAGTATCTAATATTATATAATAATTGCACCATACAATATTCACTAGTTACCAATATGTGCTATAGAATACTGGGCTTTAATAGTATTCATTTTCTGTCTAGACTCTGCGGGCAGCAGGGAAGACATACATGATCTTCTTTGTGCTGGTGATCTTTGTGGGCTCCTTCTACCTGGTGAATCTGATCTTGGCTGTGGTGGCCATGGCCTATGAGGAGCAGAACCAAGCTACCATCGAAGAGGCAGAGCAGAAAGAGGCAGAATTTAAGGCTATGCTGGAACAGCTCAAGAAACAACAAGAGGAGGCACAGGTACACATACGCACAAACAGAAGTGGTATAAAGCTCTCATTCTACAGTTGTATTCAAGTATAATTCTTTAAGAAACGGTTCAGGGCATCATGCAATCTCACAGTGATTTGATTATTTTGGCATGATTCTGAGTAGTTTTTTAAAAGGCACTCAGTACACAAATTTCACTGGGCACAGTATTCACACAGTAGTGAAATGTAGACAATAAAAGGAATATACCAAGCTTACTTGGATTTTAGAAAATAGTCTAAGAGCTTTTATAGCAGCCATATCGTGTGTATGCCTCTTGAATATTTTTATTATAATCAGGTGTAATTAATTATAACGTAACACATATTTAAGGAAACACATGTTTAATGTCCACAGTTGAAGAAAAATACATCTTAAATGTCATACTTAAGCTCCAGCTGCATATATACTCTTTTATGTGCTTCTTTTTGTTTTCTACTGCCTTTTCAAGTGCACTAAAGATATGCTACTTTCTTTTAACCTTGATGTCTCTGACATCAGGCCAATGCCATGGCCACCTCAGCAGGGACGGTATCAGAGGATGCTGTGGAAGATGATGGTGGAGGCCGTCTGTCCCGAAGCTCCTCTGAGGTGTCCAAACTGAGCTCCAAGAGTGCCAAAGAGCGACGAAACAGAAAGAAAAAGTGGAGGAAAGAGCAGGAAAAGGAGAAAGGGGACAGCGAGAAGGTGGTCAAATCAGAGTCCGATGATGGCAGCAAGCGGAGTCGTTTCCGTTTCCCTGACAACCGGCTGGGCAGGAAGACCTCCATCATGAACCAGGTTAGAGCAAGGATATGCAGATTTGTGAACACACTAACCATACACAAGAAAATATATTTTTTGAAAAATTATAATAAATAACTCATATGTGATAACTACCAGTCAAACGTTTGGACATTCATACTTATAGAAAGGCTTTTCTCCATATTTTTATTAACTTTCTACCAAAGCTGATTCCACCTCATCCACCACGACTAAGTGGCTAAGACAAGGAAAAATTTCGTTAGAATGAGAAGGGTTGCATTTGAAAAGGAAGATATTTGTTTTGGAGTAGCATTCAGGGGCAGGGACACCATATAAAGATGTTGATGGTACTCTAATGTGTACCAACATGAATTAACAGGTATGCACCAAAATTCAGAATTTTCTCAGTGTCTCTGCCATGGATGGGGGGAGGAGTGGGGGTTATTTAGGGTGTGTATGTGCTTGCGTACCACTTATGTCAATCCCTGACCATGTAGTACTGTTCTTAAATGTTAAAAGGCTGTAGATTAGGATTTTATTCCATTTAGAAAGTCTGTTGGAGTGTGATTTCCCTAACCTTTCAAGATACAAATACAGGAACACCTGTTTATCCGTATATATAAAATACAATATATTCAATTGTATTTTGTAATAATGTAATAAACATATAATTTCGACATCTTTTCACTGGGTTTCAATTGAGGCCAGCGCTGTATCTGTGGATAATTTGGAATTGTGTTCAGGTCATTTGCAGCTGAGATAACAAAGAATGTATCAATGTATCATAGCACGTAGGCATAATTATCTGCAGGTAGGCGTATTATATGCTTTAAACTTTGGGAATGAACGAGAGAAACACAATAATCTTGACTGAAAGACTGAAAGATCTTGGGAAAGGGTCTGTCTTTCCTGCAATCTCTGCATTTTGTGAGCTTATAATGACTAATAGCTGCTGTTGTCAGTTGCTCGTAGTAAAATCAGGTGACTCCCAGCCAGGCCCAGCCCAGCCTTCTTCCTCCTGCCTTGTGAGCTGTGCAGTTACTGCCCCTTTTCGCTGAGTCATCGTCCATTTCACCACTGTGATTAGACAAAGTGCACCAGCCTTGAGATCAGAGATCAGAGGAAGTGCCTATGCCCATTCATCTACCTACACTATCTATATTTCTTTTTTTATCTCTTAGTCTTCTTACTTTTTTTGTCTATAAAATATCCTGGTCAAAAAATTAAACACGGTTCTGCCTGCTGAGGCCACATCTTTTTACCTGCCCCTTTCATTTCTCAGTCCATTTTTGTCATTTTAGAAGATACATTTGTTTGGTTTTGTATGTGAGTGATTGTTTAAAAGTTTAGAGGCAGATGCTAGATAACACTGCTGATGCTTGTTTAAGCGGCCTATTTCTCCAGTCTCTGATCATTTATCGCTGTCGTGTCATGAAAACAACATCTAAATCATGATTAACCTCCAGGGGTCCGAACTGACACCTGTTTCTGACATTAGTCTGTGTGTGCATGCTGTGGATGTAGAAAGATGTAGGGTGCGGCTTGGGGACGCCTTACTTTCCCTGGCCCTGTCTGAATTATTCATCACTCTTCTATAAATCTTTCATCTTCTGCTGAGAGCAGTGATATGCCGATACAGGATTTTGAGCTCCTGAAAAACTGTGGCCTGAGACCACACCCTTGGCTCCACCCACAGGAACAATATTAGACATGTAACATTAGAGATGAGTTTTGGGTGGGGAGGAGGCGGTTTAAGAGTGGAGCTGTTAACATAAATGTCATCAATTTTTTTTAGGGCATTTCTGACATTTTATTTTTTGATTGCTCATAAATTAGATTATACACCTAATCTGTTTTTTTACTGTATTTATGTTACATTTATCATCTGATCACAGATTATTACCATTCACACAGAAATGTGCAGTGTTCTGATGCACTAGCTCTAAGGCTGTTTCCTGATGCCTTCTTTCATATCTGCTAGAGCAGCAGTGCAGGTCTGACCACTTTACCAGATCAATCCCACTCTTCTCTGTAAGTGAACTGAGTGAAATAGTCTCTGCTGAGAGGGCGCTTGGGCCTGTCTCTGCTGTACTTAGTCTGCAGTGGTCAACCGCACCATTAGGGAGAGGCCACTCAGACCCACCTCAGTGAAAATGCCTGCGCTAGCAGCTAGCATTCTGCACTCTCAGTGAATTTCAGCTAGCTGCTAACACTGTGCAATATCAGGGATTTTCATCCAGCACCCTCAGTCGGCAGTGAACAGCAAATTTTCACCCAGGAGCTGGTAGACATCAACTACAGTGTTTGCCTATAATTTTTTTAATCTAAAGTGTAGATAAGCTGAAAACCCCATCTCTGCAGTTTCTCTAGGTATCAGCTGAGACCAAATAGTGCTTCATCTAGATGTCTTAGGCCACGTTCACACTGCAGGGAAAAGTAGCCCAAAGCTGATCTTTTTCTTTGCATGTTATGCAGGTTTGTTTCTTGTATTGGAATTTGAATAGCAGAAACCTAACTGACATCATCAAATATCTCCTACTATGATTGTGCATTGAATATTTTGTTTTAGATGGCAAGCAAGACAAGTGGAGTCTATGCACATGTGTGTATACAAACTATATGGTTGTTATACATATGTAGATAAACGCTGAGCTTTAAGCCTTATTTCTCTGTTTTGTCGTAATAGTCATAATATGAATGACTGAACGACAGAATTACAGATTACAGCAGGTAGGATTAATATCTGCCTTAAGCAGGGTCTTCTCTTTCACATAATTCATTGCCTCATGAAGGGAAAAAAGTTGCTTAACAGATTCTCATCATAATAAATAGTCTAACTGTATTTGCGTTTCTTTTTTCCCCATCTCCTAGTCTCTGCTGAGTATACCTGGCTCTCCCTTCATGTCCCGCCATAACAGTCGCAGCAGCATCTTCAGTTTTAAAGGCCGCTCTCGGGATGTGGGCTCTGAGAACGAATTTGCGGATGACGAGCACAGCACAGTGGAGGAGAGCGAGGACCGGCGTGGCTCCCTCTTCATCCCTTACAGACGCAATAGCTACAGCGGCTACAGCCAAGGCTCCTCGCGCATCCATCCACTAGCGCCCCACTCTGGTTGCAAGAGGAACAGCACGGTGGACTGCAACGGCGTGGTGTCTCTGATTGGACCAGGGCCTGGTCGGCTTCTGCCTGAGGTGAAAATAGATAAGGCAGCTACTGACGACAGTGTAAGGACGTCCACAGGGGGAAGGTTTACAGTATAGGCATGACAGCAGCAAGTGGTCTTTGTCCCGATTCCTATTTTCCTATGCCTTTTGGCCTTGATTTTGCCCTATCCTCCTGGTCACTGGATTTATGGTCTTGATTTATCCTCCCTTCTCCTGTTTTTGACTACTTTTTTCTTCTCCTCTCTCTACTTTATACTTCTCATGCAAGTTGTGATATTTATCACCTGTTCTGATGAATCCCACTCGTCCCCAAATCCTGCCCCTAATGTGCTGCTGTGAATGGCACGATCATTAAAAAAGCCAGTTGAAGAGAGTGTTCCTGAGTCATTTTTGCTCATGCCCCACATCCTAAACAAACATTATTTCATATTATACTCTCTCACAACTACCTAGGCCTTCAATTCTAACATTCATCAAAGGGCCAGTCCTGTCCTATACTACCAGAGAACCTACTAGATTTACTAAATCTGCCATTTTATGTATTTTTTCTCCCTTTGTTCACCATACCCCACCCTTCCGTGGACGGTCTGTAGTCCTTCTCCGCTTTTTTCCAGTGTTTACTCCCCAAATTAAGTGTCATGCAAGAGAAACCTTTTCTGACCTTTTCAGTACCAACATCATGCCTCATCTTAGTTAGCATGGTAGACCGACATCCTTATACTCTCTAATCAGGCTTTGTCTTTACCTTCTCTGGTTGATGCATGATCTATGGCCCAGTTTCCACAGAGCTTTCAGATAACTGTCAAATTCTGACTGAGACTGCTCTGTGCAGTGCTATTTATTGAATTTAGGTTTTGTAAAACTTTTCCTTTATATATGGGATTAATGCAATGACCTAATTGTAGCAGTCAGAATGTCAAATCCTAGTGATAAAAGTCTATTTGTATTAGCATATAGTCAACTTTTTGTGTCTCATACCGATGGCAACTCAAATGACCTCAAATGAAAAAGGGTTTTGTAATTCAATAGTGCTGTTTAGGTAGTGCACAAGAAAAAGGATGATTATAAAATGCATCAAATACAACTTATTGTCATATTGTAGATTGAGTCATGTATGGCAGTGGAGCCTGGGCCTTAAAGTCTTGTGCAGTGTTTAAATTTGCCTCTTTTCCCACTGTGTGCATGTACAAGCATGTTGACAATTTGAGTGGAATAGGAGCCGTGGTCTAGTTGCCTGACTGTGAGTGCTAATTTCTTGCAATTTGGCAGCTAGACTAAGAATGGTGAAAAAAAGCATAAATTGTGGGGAAAATAGTATGAAAGAAAGGGAATGCATTTGCAATTATTGTTTAGGTCTGATCTTGCATGAGGAGGTAAGTTCAAGATTAAACTTAAATGTAATTAATGTTTATTTCTGCTAGCACAGTTTGGTTTTGAATTCTTTTAGTGGACTAGTATTAGTGTCATATTTGTATAGTACTCAAAGCATTATTAGTGTTCATAAAATACTGTGACTACTAGTATGCATATAACTATGCTAGTAGTATTAAGACTTAATCTTATGAAGTCAGAATCATTTGATGACAGTGGGTGAAATGACCCATGTGAATGGCTGAGAAACAAATCTTGGAACGGGTAAATCTCAGGCTGCTTAAACAGTGGGGTTTTTTTGTGTGTGCTTGGTGATGTGTATTTTTGCCACTCTCTGCCCTCTCACACTTCTCTCTTCCTTATTCCCTCACTCCACAGACCACTGAGGTTGATATGAAGAGGAAACACTCAGGTTCTCTCATGGTGTCAGTGGACCAGCTCAACACGTCTTTCGGGCGAAAAGAACGAGCTAACAGTGTCATGACCGTCATCACTAACACACTAGTGGAGGGTACTGTACTGTGACTGTTTTAGCACTGCTGTCCTCTTGATCACGGCTACAGTTTTAATATAAATATGCCAATAACCATTTTGACTCACTCTCATTTATTTGCTTTTCTTTGTACAGAGCTGGAGGAGTCTCAGAGAAAGTGTCCACCATGTTGGTACAAGTTTGCTAACAAGTTTCTGATCTGGGAGTGTTGTCTATTCTGGGTGAAATTCAAGGAGATAGTGAATCTCATAGTGATGGACCCATTTGTGGACTTAGCCATAACAATATGCATTGTGCTGAATACCGTCTTCATGTCCATGGAGCACTACCCTATGACACCGGAATTTGAGGGTGTGCTGAGTGTGGGAAACCTGGTAAGATTTTTTTCATCCTTCTTTATGCAAAATTAGTTAGGCCGTATTGTATGAGTTTAACAATGACAGGCCCAAACAGAACCCTGAATGCTTAAAGAACCATTTAAGTGCATAAATGGTCCTTTACCTGGTTAATAATGAAAACCTGTTTTTAAATGGTTCTTTAATGAAAACTGGTACTACTTCATAGTATTCATGGAAATATGTATTTTCAACAGAATTTGTTCTGAAGAGCTATTAATTAGAAATTATTAATATAATTACAACATTCATTTATTATCATGTTTAATAACTCAACATCTGTAGAACCCTTAACAGTCATTTTGCTTAAAGGGAGAACATGCTAGATTTTACAGCCACACCATTCTGTAAAATCTAGGGGCAAGCGTCGAGTAGTCACTGTATTACTGTAGCATTACTGTTTGCTTTCTATCAGCCTGGTGCTTAGTACCAATAGCTCATGGCTTACATAAGCTCAGTGTACTGTTATCACTTTATCCTTCACTATACAAGTAGTCCTTCACACTGCACCCTCAGTGAGTCTTTGTAATTAGTTGTTTTCTTATCATTATCTCAGGGATATAATGACAATCCCAACATAGTGCCATTTCAAAGCACTGAACTTTTCTCTAGATGCTGCACTTGTGATATTCTAGATACTGTCTTTCTAAAGCCTATAGTTCAGCTGAGGTGGGACATCAGCTTGTGGGTTAAGGTTTCACCCCATGAACTAGAATGTGAGCCGTTCGCATTAATAAATGTTTATTAGTCTTTTTGGCTGCACGAAATTAGCAGATATGTCCTGCCTCAGGGTCTGAAAGAGTTGCTTTAGCCTTTTCCTGTTTCATTCTCAATACTTTAGTACATTATAACTGCGTGGCAATGGTCAGTGTTGTGACATTAAATTTTATAAGGTAAAAGTGTGAAAAGTAAACGGTAGTGGGTAGCAAATAATTATGAATCTTGACACTGGTCAAATTTGGAACCATTATCAGTTCAGAAATGCTGTTGTCTCTCTGCTGGAGAACATCTTAATTGCCTTTTTAATGGTTTTCCTAATTCCCTGTTACAGGTTTTCACGGGTATATTCACAACTGAGATGTTTGCAAAGCTGATAGCAATGGATCCGTACTACTACTTCCAGGAGGGCTGGAACATCTTTGATAGCTTTATTGTAAGCCTGAGTTTGGTGGAGTTGGGCCTAGCTGATGTTGAAGGGTTGTCAGTGCTCAGGTCCTTCAGATTGGTGAGTCTGTGTGGCATGTGTGTCTAAACTTCTGATGAGTTAATATAATTACATACGATTACATAAATATAATTTAAATTCCTGTTTAAACAATGTTTGAATTGAATATCAAGAATATCAAGGATTTTCTTTAATTCTTCGATATTTACAACCAAAAAGGTGCATATGTCACATTATCACAGTAGCTGAATTCTCTCTCTGTTCTGTTCTCTCACAGCTAAGAGTCTTCAAACTGGCTAAATCATGGCCTACCCTTAACATGCTGATAAAAATCATCGGAAACTCTGTGGGTGCCCTGGGAAACCTGACCGTGGTGCTAGCTATCATCGTTTTCATCTTTGCTGTGGTGGGCATGCAGCTGTTTGGGAAGAGCTATAAGGACTGTGTGTGTAAGATCGCAGAGAGCTGTGAGCTGCCCCGCTGGCACATGAACGACTTTTTCCACTCCTTCCTCATCGTGTTTCGTGTGCTTTGTGGTGAGTGGATTGAGACCATGTGGGACTGCATGGAAGTGGCTGGCCAGACCATGTGTCTCATTGTCTTCATGATGGTCATGGTCATTGGAAACTTGGTGGTGAGTTTTGATGTTCTCCCAGTACTGATACCTTTTCCCTGCAATTCTGTGTGTTAGAGTTGGTTGATACATTTTCACTCTTGGTATATTTTTTGTATACTGTTTATTGTATTTTGAGTATTGCTTTAATAACTAACATTTGTCTTAGTAACGAATTTGGTAAAGTTTACATTTTTTCCCTTTAAACGTTTCTCCAGGATGACATTTCTAGTCAGGCTAAGAAAACTAAGTTTGTAAAACATGACCCAGACTGCACATGCAAATTGCAACATACTTAACATATTTTACCCTACAACATTTAGACATGCACAGGTCTCGCATATAACAGAATACTGAGTACATTGCACTACTTACGCTACTTATTTAATTATGTTATGTAATACCTAGTCTCGCGTAGCCAGACCTTCAGACTGACAGCTTTCTTTCGCCAAGGCCTGCCCATAAGGCCCTTTGACCGACATGTCAAACAACCAATCACAGTTCGTTTCGTTCAGCGTCATGTTTCGGGGCGTGGAAATGTCCCCAC
>JBBPDE010000134.1:23715196-23735379 GCA_037974605.1 Nannopetersius ansorgii
TATCTATCTATCTATCGATCGATAGATAGATAGATAGATAGATAGATCGATCGATTGATAGATCGATAGATAGATAGATAGATAGATAGATAGATAGATAGAGAGATAGATATTCAGCTGCTCAGAGACCAAGCAAAATTTCAACAATGCACGTTGATCAAAATGCCAAAGCTGGAGCTTGTCACGTTCAGGAAGATTTTGAGAGGGCTTAAAATAGCTGAAAATAATGCTGCGGTGTCTTTGAGCTGTCAGTTTAAGTGGAAAGTGTTGTAGCAAGGGGAATGAGAAACTTTCTCACAAATATCTACTCAGTATCTGCTGTTGCCATGCAAAACTCACGTATTTAAGTGAACAGTAGCTCCCATGATTCTTCATCAAGGTGTGACTGTGTTGGGCAAAATCATATGAAAGACGATACTATGTCTTTATAATATGTATAATATGTGATATAGTGTAATGGTATGCAGAGGTGACATAATGAAAACTATTCAGTAATTCTGGTAGAAGTCATTGAATTTAGTCGCAGACTTGTTTTATCTATAGACCCCCAGCCTTCTCACCCATGCATAACCATGAAAATGTTTACTTCTCCGTGCTTCTGAGATGCTTGAATATTCAAAACAATTCTCTGCTAAAACTCTCTCAAATGATCTGTTCCTAGCAAAGAATTGTGTACAATGGTATATTTCCCTTATTTGTGTGTAATTACATGTTGACAGTTTAAAAGGATGGAAAAAGGATTAAACTGTGAGGACATGTGTTATAATCCAAAACCAACACAAGTCATAGCCAACCATCAATAACAAGGATTATTGATATGATATTCAAGCACTGCTCAGCCCTACAAGATTCCTGTTCTGAAAACTGTTTGTGTATTTGTGTCTATGTATTGTCCAATGCAGTGTATAATGAATATGTGTCTCTGGACTGACCTCATTCTTAGCCCTCATTGTGAGAGACCCTCCAAGTGTCATGCATTTCTGTGTCAGTTTACAAGAGTGTTGCTCTTGAAATGTATACAGAAATGTCTGTATAATTCTCAAAGACCTTTTTTAAAGTCAGTGTTCAAAAATCAGTGTTTTGTGTATGATAACCTGCTGTATACAGTGGGTGTGGGATCTGGGTTTAGTTTAGATTCACCTGCTACATCAAACTGCTACATTTAAAGCACTTATTAGAAGTTGAATTCACAGTAATGGGCCTGGGACAATCTTGTATGGGTGTGTGATGGTGCCTGCGTGCTTCACATGGTGTGTAGATGTACTATGGTTGCAATTAAAAGATGCATTTTCTGTGTGTGTGTGTGTGTGTGTGTGTGTGCGTGTGTGTGTGTGTGTGTGTGTGTGCGTGTGCGTGCGTGCGTGTGCGTGTGTGTGTGTGTGTGTGCTCTGTTTTTGTTCTCGATCTAACTGCCTTTCAGCAGAGCCCATCACGCCCAAAACTGTTCCAGACCTAGACTGTGCCAGGCAACTTGGAGACTTGATGTGGCAGAAATTGGATTTATACTGAAACCTATTTGTTACTAGACATGACCAAATCAATTACCAGAATCTAACTGTTGTAAAGCTAGATGTTTTAATAGGTCTATGTCTTATTGGGCAACAGTGCCTTTTATATAAATCATGCATAATTGGCACAGTTCTATCTAAACATAGATAAAGAGTCAGTTTCTTACAGCTACTCTGCAGTTATGTAACTTCTGCAGCTAAATGACTCATAATTACATCAAAAGGATATGAAATATTCACAATTTAAGTGAAAAAGGACACATTGATTCTGGGAGCTCCATATCTACCCCTCCTGCCTTTCAACTTTCCTGCCTTAGCTGATGGGACTTGTAGTCCTTTGAATACTCTTCTACCACTTGAGGTAGTTAGGATGAACTACATTTTCCAAGCTGGTTAAAGAGTGCTATCCACCCTGTCCCACCCACACCTGCCTGTATGCTGAGAATATATGAGGTTTGAGTGCTGAGATGTAGAGGTGTTGGGGACATGCAGCAAACGGTGAGTGTGGCCTTGACAACAGCCATTGCTCTGCCGTTGTTTTGCTTTGTGTCCTGTCTGTGCTCCGTGCCTCTGCTGTACTGTGCTGTGCTTTTGACACTGTGCTGCTCAGAGGGGCTTCAACAAAGAGACCACTATCGTGTCCAGCATGCTTTTGCACATCAGACTTCCTCTCCCTGTCTGTATGTATATGTCTCATCCCTCATTTGGTTTCTTACCTTTTTGCTCATGCCATTGTCCTTATATGCTCATGCTGATTTTCAATTTCTGAGTGTTGAGGGAATGTGGTAGAATCAAATTTTTAGTCTTTATTTAGTGATTAAGGCAATATCAGTTCAAATTGAACTGATATCTCTGTGGAGAGCTGAGTTAATGATCAAAAGTCATCATAGTACTTACTGTCATTACAGGAATTGAACATATCCAAAGTCAGACAAGTAACCACAAACCATAAGTCACCATAACCTTAACATAGGATTGTGTATGTTTGGTGTGAGTATGGCTCATTAATCATTTAGATTATGTTTGGATTATATTTGAATTTTGTTTGCTTCTTTTTATGTTCCTTTTTGTTTTAGTTTCCTGTCTTCATTCGGCCACAGCCACCCATCTCATTGACCTTGCCTTGCAGAGTGAGAGCGTTGGCACATGAAGAGAACTAGAACTGGGGGCCATCCCGACTGGCTCAAGGGCCCTGCCCCCCCCCCGTACAGGGGCCCTCCCCGGGCTCAGACTGAGGCTAAAGGTGACAATTACCTGCAAAGATCCAACCTTTAGATGAAGGTGAAAGCTTTATGAACTAAGGGCAAAGTTGTATGGTAGCAAAGTTGTGCATCGCTGTTACAGGAGATCTATCCGTTGGCATTTGGGAGAACATGATTTTGGAATCCTTTTAATGTGTTTTAACATGGTAACATTAACAGTTGTTTTCAGTCCCACTCCTGAAGCCTCGATGCACTCATTTTTTCACCCAACACAGCTTAAGAATTAATGAACTAATAGAGAATAATCTAGTGAGATGAATCAGAAAAGCAAGGCAAAAACAAAACAAAAATGTTTTATTCAGGACTGGGTCTGGGGACCATTGTCATAAGGACAGTGTGAACAGTGTCAAAATATGAGTAAAAACTGAATTTGCTTGGTGAAAATCTGAAGCTTTTGTTTGACAAAATTGATCATTTATACAAGTCATGCTTTTCCAGGCTTAACCCCTAGCGGTCTCCAAATGCAGGATAAAGCTTTCACCTTTGTTAGAATCCCCTCTGTGAGTTGGTCAGCTTTGGATGTCGTGTACTTTTGCTGTGTTTTTACAAAGTCTTTGTCAGTGGCTGATTGGAGATGTTGAGATCTGTTTGTTTTCCTTTATGCAGGAACTCAAGCCCTGATTTTAGGGTCAGTGCCCATCCATACACATTCCAGTTTCTCATGCTCATAAACCTGATTTCCAAACTGCATTATATGAATGTAATGAGACGCACTATACCTGTTTCTTGTATAGAGTACATATGCAAGAGATTGAGGCTTCCAAATGTAGATTTGTTTATATAGATGCACCAGAACCCTAGGAAGCTAGGAAGCTGTCTGACCGTTTTGGATGGCACTTTGGGACTTGTAGGGCTTCAGTTTCTGTATGTATGAACTTGTCCTTTCAGTGCCGTCCAGTTAGGTGATCTCCCATAATCTTCCCCTTCCTTTCATGTACATTTTGTCAATGTGGTCTTAAGAGTATCTTTAAATTTGCTGTGTGAAATCAATGTATCTGCAAACCTGGCATATTTGTACATGTTTACCTGTATTCTTTCTCTTAGGTTCCATTAATATGTCTGTCTTAAATTGTATGGGATTTTATGACTCAGCCGAGAGCGACAAGGAGAGACAATGTTAGAAGGGCAAGGGTAAGGTTCTTGTAGTCTGTTGGGGTTTTTTGAACGTCTGCAGGGATACTTTCTCTGCCTCCTTTAACCCTTCCTTGCCAACCCCCACCTCCCCAAGTCCCTGAATCTTTTCAGTACTAAATCAGCCTGGTGTTGTGCTTCTCTGCCTCCTTTATCCTTGTATTTGAGTCTTATGCTTCTCTGTCTCTCTGTTTCAACCACAAGTTTCTTTACAGGTACTAAGAAGCTCACAAGACTCATCAACCTCCCAAAACTAACAGAAATCAAAAACAAGGCGCCGGGCCGCTGCCTTTAAATCCCTATATGCCTATAACCCATACTAAACATGACTCTCTCTCTTAAGGATATATACATGTATAAAATCAGTGTTATATATGTATATACCCACCCAAGTACTTCTATTTGTGTGTAAAGCAACAATCGAGCAGCTCTAGGATCATCTCTTTCCTAGAGAACTTTATACATCTAACAGTCTGGATCCTTTTTTGCTTCTCTGTTTCTGTGTAGGTGTCTATAGTCAGCCTTATAGCTAATGCGCTGGGCTACTCCGATCTAGGGCCCATTAAATCACTCAGGACACTCAGGGCCCTGAGACCACTCAGAGCATTGTCACGTTTTGAAGGGATGAGGGTAAGAAAAGCTATAGAGCTGATCCTTCTGCATGCCCATTGAACAGTTACAGCATGCTAGAACTGATCAAAAAAGAGCAAAAGAAAACAACAACGCCAAAGTCATACCAGGGGGATTTTTTAAAAACAGCAATTAATGAAAACAAATCACCCTTTTCATGAACAACAATATCATATATGCCAATGTTTGAGTCATGATGCAGCTACAAAAAATGTGAATTAAAATAAAAAAAGTCTTTCGAACACAAGTATTCCCTGATTTTACTGGAATCCTCTTGTGTTCATCAGATTCATAGTTAATTCTTCAGGAAATAAGACATAAGATCTTAAAAGATAATGATACAAAAAAGGCACCCTTTTCAAAGCTGCCTCATCACAAATTATAGCATGATTACAAAATCAACTGTTTTGTAACATTTGGCCCTTTAAGAAAAATAGTATCATGCAAAAGTCATTTTTGAAAATGAAGATAAGCCTCACCATTTCGCGGAGTGTTTGATTTGCAATTGGCTGCTCATTTGGCCTGGTTCTCAACCTCTGCTTTTAATGGAGAGCCCCCTTCCCTCCATTTCTACCCTGTCCCACTGACCCCACCGCCTTCTGCATCTGTCAGAGAACAACCAGCAGCACAGATCCACTAGACCACTGAACTGTCCGCTCTGCTCGCCCCATGCAGTGTCACTTAGAGCCACCACAGAGTGGATGACCTGTGCAACACAGTTCTTTGTACTGTGGAGTAATCTCTCACATCCTTCTCATAATGCACTTTCTCTGCACAGTGCTGACGGCTGTTACATATAAGACTATAAAGCCTGCCAAGAAAATTTTTTAAAACTTTATCTGGACAGTAAGTATGTTTTTGCTTGTGAAAACACTATATAATGTTAGAATAAATACAAATCAATATGAATGCAGTAAATCAACAAAAAAAAACCAAAAAGGTCATTCATATCTTGTTGGATACTTGGAAAGGTGAAGTTTGGGAATAGTTAATGTAACACATACAGTTATAAACATAGTTTATTGTATTCATGTTTATTTGTATTTTTTTTCTACTGTTAGTGTTTACTCAAGCAAATAAACCTATGTCTCAGATAAATAGGTATAAATAGAATTAAGCTGTCCAAGATGTTTTTACAGTACTTTATTTCTATTTAGTGGACCATTAGAGTAGTCTTCAATTACATCCTGCAGCTGGTTTCTTCAGCTATCCTCATGTAAATTAGACGCAGTTACATGGGTTTTAAGCTGAGCCTTCTCAGCACTCAGCCCTGCTTGGTGGTTGTGAGCGGTTGTGCCTGGTTGTTGTCGCTTTCAGTCCTCCCTCTCTTATTCGTGGACTGGTTGCCTTGAGCTTCTCTTGCCTTTCTGCCCCTCCTTCACCTCCTTCCTGCCCCCTCCTCCCACCTGCAGCACTGTGCAGCACCCTTTCTCCCTCTCTACATCCCTGCCCCTGTCCCTTCCATCTCACCCTATACACTTCAGCCTGCTCGGCCCTGTGCTGCCCAGGCCAGCGCAGTGCTGTGGGGTCAACCTGCTGGAGCCACGCCTCACCTCTCTTTTGCTTGTCCAGGATCTGCTGAAAGGACTGAAAATAAAGAGAACCTCACACACACAACAGTGTGGGTGTGAGAGGACAATATTTGCTAAGCTTCTGTGTATTTTTACAGCGAAACGATTTGGTCTTATTCGAATCATTATCAGTTAACCAGAAGGTAGAAAGCCTGCAGTTTGTAGGGGACCGTGAATCGAGTATCTCTGCTCTAGGTCCTGTATGTACGACACACATCCCGGGATACGTACCCATGGCATTCTGAGGAAAATGCTTGAAGATATATATGTGGAAATTTTATAGATTTTCTTGAATCAAAACAGAAGCTTAGGAAATTGACCAGGTGGCCTGCTGGCAGTAAGCGGTTTTATTCACAGCATGGCACTCTTAGGATATAGCACGGTGTTTCCTGTTAGAAGTGGTGGAACTGGGAGACTGGACCCACTAGAGCAGAGAGATGCATATACCTTAAACCCGATTATCATCGCTGTGGCTCAAAATTTGCCCGTTTCACGGGGCAAAACTTGTGTCCTTTAATAGAATGATCAAATGACCCAAAAATGACAGTATTTTATAATAAAGATAACTGTTGTATTTAGTGATTGAGTTTTTGCTGCATCAGTTGCAGGCCTCTGCTGCTGTTTATACTCTTGTTTATGAAGAAACAATTTCCAACACATGGCTAACTGTATATTTTATTGAAGACCCACTTAATTGGTTAATATGTCTTTATTCAGTTTATTTTCTTTCATTTTACATGTTTAACGTAGATCTTCTAAGAATGTCATTTTTGGGTGACGTGTGGAATGTTATGTATCTAAAGCTCTGTCAATCTGTAAATCAAGCTAAATTAGGTATACATCCCAAAGAAATATGATGTAGTAGTAGACAGAGAACATGTAATTGAATACCATACCTAGAATATATATGACTTATATTAATCATCTTTTATGTTCATTAACTGAAATGCCATTTTGTTTGAAATGAACAAAAATTAAGAGTTAAAAATGAATAAATGACTTGATAAGGAGACAGCAGCGCAGAGAGGTGAGGAAATTAAGCAAATTGGTTGAAATTCTTAAAAATGTGTATCCTCAGGTATGATCATAATTTAAAGTACATGCCTTTAATTATAGATAATACAGAAGTTAGTAAAGCAATTTCCATACACTCCCAAAGGATCTGTCTCTGCTGTTCTGATTAGTCAATTGATGCATCAAATAATCCTACTTTTTGCAAACATATGTAAATCTCTCTGTGCTGGTGCCTCTCCTGATCCATTTATTTATTGATTTTAACGGTTTTTGGGTTTGCACAAAGATGCCATGTAACACGCATGTCCTGTTCAATTGCCAATGCACATTATGCACCTTTGAAAGCCATTTTCCCTCACTTTTATATCAATGTGTTGATTCCCACAAATAACTGCAATGTCTCTGTGACATTTAAATGTGTGATCTATCAATAGCCAATAGTGATTCTCCTGGCATATACCATTTTAAGGGTGTCTCCAATGTAATTACAAATAATAGGGAATTTGATTCTTTAAATTGTTTATTCTGATGTGTGAGAGCCATAAGGAATTCTGTCTGAGGGCCATAGTAAATAAATTAGCCAAATAAACCTTTATTCCACATTATCCAGTGACAACACTTTGAGGAGCATTTTTCTTAATCTTTGTATCAGCTTTTTTTCTAAAATGGTCAGAAGGGTTTCCTTTCTAAACGACAACATCTTCATCCTCAAATAACCTAGAGGTTATTGGATATATCCTTAATCCAGGCAACACCCTGTATTTGCTAGGAGAATCCAGTCATTCCAGTGCATCTATCTGTGTGTGTGTAAGGAGGGAATATGGCTCCACTGTGGAGTCTGTGAGAAACATGCATGCTCAGCTGCCTGCCCGAGAGCTGCGGCTCGGCCTGCCTAACACAGTTAGCGAGCGTCCATGGCGCTCCTCTCCTCGCTACTCACTGGTGGATGGGATCCCGAACAGGGCTGTGGGGAGAGGAGGAGGAAAAGAGGGAGTGGGGTTTTATTCAGTGTGTGTAGTCCTGCCCTTGCTTGCCAGATGTGATGTTAAAGCTAGGGGGGGGTAGGGGATGGGGGGCAGAGGGGGGGTTAGAGAGTAGAGTAGCGAGGGAGGGGGCAAGGGGCTGGTGGTGGTAGCCATGCAGGTAGAGGGAAAGGCTGTTATGTGGTTGTAGGGATTGTGTTGAGTCTGCACTACATATCTGTATGGCAAGTCTTTTTGATGCTGATTGCATTTATAAACAAATGATAAATCCGGCACAAATGAATTGTTTTTTGAACAGTTTTTGTGGAAAATTCCAATTATATGATACATGGCCATAAGTATGTGGGCATCCCTCCTCATTATTGAGTCCAGCTGTTTCAGCCACATCCATTGCTAACAGGCGTATCGAACACACAGCCATGCAATCTTCATACACAAACAATGGCAGTAGATTGGGATAGACTGAAGAGCTTAGTTTTTGGCAATGCCATAGGGATGCCACTTTTGCTATGTTTGTACATAAACTCTATACCCAACTAGATATACCCCATTCAATGTGTTATTATTGTGAAATTGACCCATTTAGGGGCTAAACCAGCTCAGCCACAGAGCTGTAAACCACAAATTCCAAGAGAGAGTTGAAGTATATAGTGTGTCAAAATCACGTGTTTTGTGATGCGTCACTCATTTGGGTTTAACAGAATGCGGGATGACCAATAGTCATATTTGGTTGGGGGGTAATCATGGCTTAGGTCTTGTGGAAAGCCTTCCCAGGAGCCTGGAGTCTGTTATGGACACAAAGGGCGGACCAGCTCCATATAAATACCCACATCTATTTAAATCTGATGGTCAGGTTTCCACATAGTTTTGGCCGGACTGTGTATTTTAAATAAAAAAAAAAACCCTCATATTAAATATGTATTGTATACATTAAAATGATCAATAAGTATATTTTAAAACATGAAGAATAAGTCTAAAACCGACAGTAGAGCCATACAAATATAAAGGTGCACAGTATGCGTGTTTGTGCGTAGCTGTTAGTAGTTAGTAAGTATGTGCGTGTGCATCTGCATATTTCAAGTCTCTTAAATTGCACTGCTTTATCTTTTCACTCTGCTCTAGGTGGTAGTCAACGCCTTGGTGGGTGCCATCCCTTCCATTATGAATGTGTTGCTGGTTTGCCTCATCTTTTGGCTGATTTTCAGCATCATGGGCGTCAATCTATTTGCGGGCAAGTATTATTATTGTTACAATGAAACTGCAGAGGAGTACTTCAACCCAGAGGATGTTGACAACAAAACGCAGTGCTTCGCGCTCATTTATGAGAATCACACCGAAGTACGCTGGAAGAATGTCAAGATCAATTTTGACAACGTGGGTGCTGGCTACCTAGCTCTGCTTCAAGTGGTAAGACTCATTTTTCATGACCCTTGTACTTGTAGACCTTAATATTTCCAGCATTTTCACTGTAATTATTTTTTATTGTATATATATTCTTTATATTCATATATTTTCATACTTATACATAACTCTAATCCAAAGTTTTGTTTGGTATTTTTTTAATGATTGCTCATGTCTTATTTATAAGCTTTTCCCAGCTATTAATGCATGTTTATTTTCTCCTTAAGGCTACTTTCAAAGGTTGGATGGACATTATGTATGCAGCTGTTGACTCTCGAAGGGTATGCATTTTAAAACTGAGTAAACAGCCACATATTGGATCTGTGACTATGTTCTGAGGTCAATTTGATGTATTATCTTCTCAGGTGGAGGATCAGCCTATGTATGAGGACAACATCTACATGTACATCTACTTTGTCATCTTTATTATTTTTGGCTCCTTTTTTACACTCAACCTGTTCATTGGTGTCATCATTGACAATTTCAACCAGCAGAAGAAAAAGATAAGCCTCTTCTCTTACTTTGTTTAAAAACTGTTATACTGCTACTTATGCTCTTAACATATTGTAATGAAATGTGTGTGTGCCTATACTTTGGAGGTCAGGATATCTTTATGACGGAAGAACAGAAGAAGTACTACAATGCAATGAAGAAGCTAGGTTCAAAGAAACCACAGAAACCCATACCTAGGCCCCAGGTATCCCAACCCTGAACCTCAGTCAGGTACTCATATGAACTAGTAGGCATGACTGGTAACTAACCTCAGTTCTCTGTTTTACGTGTCTTCTTTAGAACAAGGTCCAGGGGATGGTGTTTGACTTTGTGACGCAGCAGGTTTTTGACATCTCCATCATGATCCTTATTTGTCTGAACATGGTCACTATGATGGTGGAAACGGATGATCAGTCCGATGAGACAGAGAACATCCTGTACTGGGTCAATTTCATCTTCATTGTGGTCTTCACATCTGAGTTTGTCCTCAAGCTTTTTGCCCTTCGTCATTACTACTTCACCAATGGTTGGAATATCTTTGACTGCGTTGTGGTCATTTTATCTATTGTGGGTAAGTAAATAGCCTCTCTGTGATGTTACGACAAAGACATTCACACGTACACAGTGTACAGTGTGAATACAGGAGCTTTTTTGTGCACCTTAAAATGCAACATTGTTCTGTAATATTGTAACACAGGCCAGCTGTGAATGACAAGAGGATGCAGGTCTTGCTACCTCTAACTGTTTTCTCTTACTCATGTCTTTATTTTTTTATTCAATAGGTATGTTCCTGGCGGATCTGATTGAGAAGTACTTTGTGTCACCAACGTTGTTTAGGGTCATTCGTCTGGCCCGCATCGGTCGCATCCTGCGTCTGATCAAGGGGGCCAAGGGCATCCGGACCTTACTGTTTGCTCTGATGATGTCACTGCCAGCTTTGTTCAACATTGGCCTGCTGCTTTTCTTGGTTATGTTTATCTTCTCTATCTTTGGAATGTCCAACTTTGCCTATGTAAAACGCGAGGCCGGTATTGATGACTTGTACAACTTCGAAACTTTTGGAAACAGCATGATCTGCCTGTTCATGATCACCACTTCCGCAGGCTGGGATGGCTTGTTGGCTCCCATCCTCAACTATCCTCCAGACTGCGACCCTGAGAAAGAGAACCCTGGCACCACAGTAAAGGGCAATTGTGGCAACCCTTCTGTAGGGATCTTCTTCTTTGTCATGTACATCATTGTCTCTTTCCTGATCGTGGTGAACATGTACATTGCCATCATCCTAGAAAACTTCAGTGTGGCGACAGAAGAAAGTGCAGATCCTCTGTGTGAGGACGACTTTGAGTCTTTCTATGAGATCTGGGAGAAATTTGACCCCACAGCCTCACAGTTTATTGCATTTGCCAAACTGAGTGACTTTGCCGACACTCTGGAGCACCCGCTGCGAGTGCCCAAGCCGAACACCATAGAACTGATTGCTATGGACCTGCCCATGGTGAGTGGAGACCGTATCCACTGCCTGGACATCCTGTTCGCCTTCACAAAACGTGTTCTGGGTGACAGTGGTGATCTGGATATGATGCGTCAGCAGATGGAGGAGCGCTTTATTGCCGCAAACCCGTCCAAGGTGTCTTTTGAGCCCATCACCACAACGCTACGACGCAAGCAGGAGCACATGTCTGCTCAGGTCATCCAGCGGGCTTATCGTGCTCATCTGGCGCGCCGGGGCTTCATCTGCAAGCGACTCCTTGGCAGCAGCAGGCTGGAGAATGGAGGGACCAACCAGGACAAGAAGGAGGGCACACCCTCCACTGCATCACTGCCCTCTTATGACAGTGTAACCAAACCTGAGAAAGAGAAACTAGACGAAAGTGAAAGCAAAGGCAAGAAAGGCAAAAACCAAAAAGATGTCAAGGAATCTAAGTGTTAGAAGTACGGCAGTGCTTATACAGCGAAACGAGATGACTCGAGACAAAACTCTGTATCCGTTCTAAAATGTACAAAAAAATCATTTTCAATGAAAACCCATAAAATCAAAAAAAAAAGTTGTTTACAGACAACACAGATGCACCAGTACAGAGAAAGCAGCTTGGTTTCTTACCACTTACCACCAAACCAAAACCATAATGAGCTTACTGTGTGGCATCTATGCTCAGTGACCAAGATTTTACTGCTCAAACAGGAGCTGGTGAGGCAAAAATAACTGAAAACATGATGAAAGGCCCATGGCAGTTATCTTTGATAGGGACCACCCTGCCATAGGACCCAGCGGTATACAGAGTAGATGTTGAAGACGGATTCTTCTACACCACCATGCGTGGAGTTCAGCATTCCTCCGCTACGGATTAACCCCTTGCAAACACTACACTGCCGAAATCCAGTGGAAGCCTCCCACTTGGTACAGGAAGGTTTCTGGAACATTGTCTTTGGCCATTGCTGATGGACAGGTCTCAGCAGAGTTGACTGAAATGAGAGGAGATGCTGAGAAAATGAAAAAAGAAAAAACAAAACCCAGAACATTATGCAAGGGTTTTCAGTTGTGTGTGATGAATATACTTGCATCTTTACATTGTTTGATCAGCAAAAAAGATGGTAAAAAAGAAACATTCAGCCCATGTCACTAGTCTTTTCATCATCTATTTGTTATACTGACATAAAAAAGAGACATTTTTTACATGGGCTTTCACAGTGCAATTGGGTTGGGATCATTTATCAGGGTTTCGACTTGGGCTGAAAGGGACTTGCTCAGACCAGGTTCCAGATAAATAAGTAATTAATTGTGCTCGTTCAATGCATAGAAATGACTTGCATGGTGGCATGTTTTGATCAGAAATCATGCATGTGTAATCATAGTCCACTTGACACTTCTGCTCAGACCACAAGAGTGGCTTGAACATAAGTTTGAGGCTGTCCACTGGTAAAACATTTCAGTTGATCACAGGAAAGGGGAGAAAATTGGTAATATTCAAATATTTGGGTTTGACAAAAAATATATTTGTACGTACCCCATTATAAATGTTGCAACTAACCAGCTATCACATAATGATGAGTTTAGATAGCTTTAGAAGTCAGTGGAATTTCAAAAGATTTTTTACAACACACATTACACAGTACACACTGCCCTAGATTTTAACTTATGGAGAGATGTACTGAGGTTTAGAAATAGTCAAATCAAATCTTGGGCAATCAAACCCTGATTTGTTTTTATTTCCACCAGCAATATGATTTGACCCTTAAGTTCTGGTCTTTTATGTGCAGTCAAGGGTCTTTTTAAAGGTAAACTTCATACATTCAAAGGTTGCAGCAAGCCACCATGCCATTTGAAATCTCTTACAATGCTTTCTCTGTCAGTCGGGACCAGACCTCAGTTGGAGGTGACCTCTTTAACATGCATTTTTGTAAGGACAGCTTGTCTTGGTACATTTGTTTTAAAGGTGATACATATTCATGGTGACCATATCAGGGGTTGTCTGTTTTGTTAGAATATGTTTTGTCTTGGAGAAGCGAGGGAGAGCAGTAGGGTAGCTACTATTTTGAATCTATAGCTTTTCACCAATTTTATTGTTGTGGGGTAGCTTTCTGACTGTTGAATGATAGAGTGGGGACTGTGTGGCATAGATCTTGAACTTGAGTCCTGAAACCCTGGTCTGAGAAGGGAGTAATGAGCAGGTTATTTGGGTTAAAGCAAAGGATGCTTGTGTTGTCAGACCTTAGCCAGTGTACCTCAGCAAGGGATCTTGCTCTGGAAATCTGACACTCACCTGTTCTTTAATTGCCATTTGTTTTGGTAAAAATGCCTATACAACGTAAAGACACTACGTTCGGCGCCTCTTGAGCAAACTGCCATCTAATTTTGCTCTTGATGCAAAACACATTTTTAAGCCTTGAAAGAGAGCAAAATGTCTTCTCTTAATATTTCATTTTGTCTCTTTAAGGGGATTCCACTCATCATGGCGTGGGCTATCCGATTGTCCGTAAGAAGTTAGAGGACACTAAGCATCTGAGATCACTAGTTAGGAGTTCTTTCTCACTAAGGACTTCAGGAAAAACAAGGAGTGGGATTTTTAATAGTTCTAACTTGCTCTTACCTGCCATGCTCTTCTCTGCCTTCACCACACAATAGACAGGTCCCAGTAATTAACCGAGCACTCCTCCCCACTGGAGTCGGATAATACACACCATCAGAGCCTGAGTGTGTGCTTGTGTGTGAGTGTATGTGTGCGTTTTGTGTATTTCGTGTTTACAGCCCCACTCCCCCTTCCTCTCTGACCTGTTTATGGGTCTGCCTACTGCCTCTCTCCAAATCAGAGTGGGAACTGCGGACTCCAACCAAATCGGTGCCCAGTAAAAAGCATAGACTACCATGCAATTTCTCTTGACACCCCCCTCCCCCTTAAACCTAATTGTACTGTGTTGTAAAATCACGTTTACACACTGTATGACATATTAATGTATCATTCAGTGGGGGCTATGATGTACATGGCACAATTGCTGAAACGTTAAGAATAAACTTGAGAGAGACGATAAGTATTGTAATATACGCTTTTCTTTTAAACAGCATGCATTGTTGTGGTTTTTGTAAATACAGAATTTTACAGATTAAATACTACCATTAATCAGATTATAACAACAATGTAAGAATGGCTTCCAGCTGACACCCTTGTCAAATTTGTTACCCTTTCTTTTCGTTTTGGTTCTTTTTTTTCTTTTTCTAACATTTCACATTGTTAGAGGGGACCTGAATGATATATTGTACCATTGATACTGTATAAGACAAACTATACAAAATATATATATATAAATATATATAAATATGTATGAGAGCATATATATAAAAGAGCACTGTCACAATTTTGTTTATATGCAACACGTCCAGTGGATGTCAAACATTTTTGTGTTTGGGGGCAAGTTCACGCACGGTTTTTATTGGAGCTGCTTGGAACTCGTTACTGTACGACCGTGATTATACTACCAGCACACCTTTGTGAATCCCAAGTACTAACTTTCTGATGTCCCACACCCGAACACACACATTTGCACATATGGTCCATCTTACTTACGGACAACGTGATCACACACTGAGTCTGAAAAATTCAACAGTCACTGAGATGCTGATGTAACCAATTTCTTTAAGGCCTCCCCAAACACTTCAGTGCCGTAATTAAATCTTAAACCAGAACCCTGGCTTTTATATTTCTCAGTACATCTGTTTGCTCTTCCTCTGTTTGTCCATCGCTTCGTTTCCAGTACTACTTCACAAATTGTGTGTGCCTTTTTCTGCGTTTTCTCCATGTTCCTGCATTTTCTGAATTGCATTTTTTTTTCTGCAGTCTTGGAGGATGGTGCCATACTAAACAACCTATGGAGAGGGAAGAGAGGGGAGATTAAAATGGAGCACAAAGCAAATCAGGGACTTTAGTCTGTACTAGGTGACTGAATTACTGCCAGAGATATAACTATTCAAACCAAGGGAGGAAAAGCCCACTTCTCCTAGATTTGGTGTTACAAAACTGTTGTTGCTTTTTGTGCTTTGTGTATCATCCACTTGGCTTGTGAAAACAAAAATTGCTTGCCTTCTGATTTTTGTGTTCTTTCCATCTGAGACTCACTTTTTTGTATCAGTATTCAGTTTATTGGACTGTTCCATTCTGAGCATGGTAAAAAAAATGCTTTTTTTTCCCATTTTGCTGAAAAAGAATTCAAAAGTGCTTTTCAAACTGTTGTTATTGTTTGACACAGTGTTGTAGGAGGACATATTATGGTGTGTGTGGGTATGTGTGTGTGCGTGTGTGTGTGTGTGTGTGTGTGTGTGTGTATGTGTGTGCGTGTGTGTGTGGCACAACCACTTGGACTCTTAGTAAGAACATATAAAATTATCTTCATTTGAGCACGAACCTTTTTATTAACAATAAAGCAGCCTTCCAGTTATAAAATGTGTGTACTGCTTTCATTCAGGACGAAATAACAGCACCACAGGCCAAACCTGCCACCTCTTTGCTTGATGCCATGTCATGAAACAAAACAGCCTTCTTTACAAAATTCATATTTACAGCATTTATCAGACGCTTTTATCCAAAGTGACTTCCATTCCCTAACTGTAGGGGGCAGTCTCCCTGGAGCAAATCGGGGTTAAGGGTCTTGCGCAGGAACCCAGTGGTGGTGCTGAAGGTAGGGTTCGAACCCATGACCTCTTGTCCTTAAGGGAAGTATCCTACCCACTACGCCACCACTACGTCATCATCAACTTCTGTGTTTCTCTGAAGCTGTTACAGAACTGTTGTCTACAAATTGCAAAAGATTTCTATTTCTATGACAAGCTTTAACTGCTTTACAGTATTTTTAAGGTTCGTTTACAAATACAGTTTACAATAGAACCAACAATGGCTGTTAGATGAGACTCTAAAAGCCTAAAGCAAAGAAGGCTTAAACAACATCCTTTCTGCATCCTAGAGCAGATCACGCGACCAAACGCCACTAAGTCATGCCTTCTGTAGGTGGATCAATACAAAGCTATTAGTGGTGTGCTGAGGTATCAGTGACACCCCTGTGACTGGCCAACCAGTCCAGGAATTGATCCTCGCTTCTGGCTCTTACAATGATTGGTTTGTGCCTTTCCAGCACTGTGTTGCAGCCAAGACAGCTGGGCTTGAAAAAAAAAGAAATGGGGGAAGGAAAGGAAAGGAAATGATGGGAAGTCACACTGAAAAAATAAAGGAATACTCTGCAATTCTTTTTCAACTTAATCTCTATCTGTAGCATGAAGTTGTTTGTAACAGAAATGTTCCCGCACCTGCTGGCTGTAAACATCTGCCCTGAGGCTTCAGTGATAATTCAGCTTCGAGTGAAATATGCAAATCAATGTTAGTCAAAATATATACCCATTTAAGTCACTTTGAACCATTTCTATTTGTCTGTGTGTCTAGGACTTTTGACAGTGTAAACTATATCTGTCATAATGAGAATATGATACAAAATGATTATATAAAGGATCTTTCAGATCACAGATCATGTTCAGAAGTACTGGATTTATGCTTTAAGGTGTTTTTGGTTGTTTTTGTATGAACCCTGTTCCTCACTTTGTTGTCATCCTCTCTCTCCTCCATTTCACAGAATCTATTCTCTGCTTCCCTCCCTGCTGGTCACGTGGACCCTCCCCCTCCCACACCTTCCTCCTGCTTGAAACCTATTCAGACCTTATGGCGCACTTTTTTTCAACCCTAAGTTTTTTTCATCCGCTCATGTGAACGACTCTATACGGCGAGACCTGCACAGGGTCTCCCCACGCCCCTGTCTACTGCCCCTTCCAGCAAAGGGGAGGGAGGGAGGGAGGGAGAGAGAGAGAGAGAGAGAGAGAGAGAGAGAGAGAGAGAGAGAGAGAGGAGGTGGAGAGGGAAGGGGGGAGAGAGGGAGGAGAAAAGAAAGAAGAGAGAGAGAAAGAAGAGAGGGATAGAGAGATGGAAAGGTCGAGAGAGTGAGGAGGTGGAGAGAGGAGAGAGATAGGAGATCGAGAGAGAGGGATAGGGAAGGAGATAGAGAGTAGGTGGAGATCGAGAGAGGGTGAGGAGGTGGAGACAGAGAGAAGAGATCGAGAGAGGGAGAGAAGGTATAGAGAGAGAGAGAAAGAGAGAGAGAGAGAGAGGAGTGGGAGGGAGACAGGGTGCGGCGGAGCACTGCAGTGCAGATAAATGAATGCACCAGTGGTGGCTGAGTCAGCAGCCCACTCCCTGTTTGCCCCCCGCCCCTTCTTCCTGCACGGGACGCGCTACATGCATGAGCAGAACACGCGCCGGCGCAGGGGCGACGTGGCTACAACCTCCAGAAGGGTGTGTGTGACTTGAGATGGTAAAAACACGGACCACGGCTAGGAAAAAACACGGAAGCTCACACCGTGTGACCTGATTTCAGCACGGCTGCACCCACGGATATCACGTGACTCTCTGTTTACACTCCATACTCCAACCTTTCCTTACATGCTGCAGGGTTACAATAATTGATCACTATTTCTTTTATTTTATGTTACAGTCCAGCTCTCTCTCTCCAGTTTGTTCTTAAATAGAACGAGATTGTTCCAGTTTGTTCTTCTCTTTATTCTGCTCCTCGTGTGTGAGACTCAAGCAGGTAAGAAATAAGACTTTGAGAATGAGGGGTATTTTCCCCAGGCTTTACAAAACCCCATTAGGAGAATAATTCAGTCTCAAACGCTTTCTTATTGATCTCGCTCCCAACGAGCCGGTTTAGAGAACACTGTCAGCCTGAGAAGTTATTAAGTCAGCTGCAATTGATAAATGGAATGGTGCTCTGAGGGTCCAATCCTGAGAAGATGGAAATGAATCAATGGGTTGGTGAGTCTGGTGGGGTTATGTATGTCTAAGCCCCTGCCAGATCAGCCTTTACTCCACCCACCAACACAGCTGTGCTGTTTTCAGCCTGCTGTAGACTCCACCCACCCGTGCAGCATCAGCACCAGCAGAGAAAAAGCAGCATGGAGCCGTCTGTGGAGGACTGTGGGTAATGTATGCCTTTAGAGCACATATTGCATTGGTACTGAGGCGTGTGAGTCACTGAAGACATGCATATGGATTCGTGTTTCTCTGTTTTCAGTGTCACACTGGATCGCTATTTATTTCAGTCTTGCTGTTTATAGACCTAATGCAATAAGAACAGGTTTTATACATGACAATATTGCAAGTGCAAGTATCACTGTTTCTCATGCACAATTATAAACAGTGGTTACCCATTGTTTTAAAAAATTAAAATAAACAGTGGTCACCCTTACAATTACATTTACAGCATTTGGTAGACACTCTTATCCAGAGTGAAATACATCTGTGCTTCGTATATGTTGTTTTAACATTGTATTTACATTTTTGTGAATCCCTATGAATAAAATGTATTACTATTATTATTACTATTATTATTATCATTATTATTATTGCAACTATACAATTTAAGAAGTAGACAATAGATGAAAATGGTCTTCATGATTCTTGCAACGTCTAGAACTCTACATAAACTTGTATTTAAAAAAAAACAATGAAAACACATTTCTTCAATGAATATTTAGCCAGATGACCATATACTGTTCAGAAAACAACACAAAAACTTTTTTTTCTTTACTGTCAAACATTAAATCAGAGTAAACTTTTTCTGTTTTAGATCAATAAATATTAACATATTTTTTGCATTTGTTCAATGTCAGAATAAAGTGAGAGAATTTTATGGAACTTTTTATTTATTACATTCATCAGTCAAAGATTTACATACACTTCCTTAGTATTTGCCCCGAAACTGTTTCACTTGGGCCAAACGTTTTGGGTATCCTTCCACAAGCTTTCTTCAATAGTTTGCTGGAATTTTGGCCCACTTCTCTAGACAGAACTGGTGTAACTGGGTGATGTTTGTAGACCTTCTTGCTCGCACTCGCCTTTTCCGTGCCGCCCACAATTTTTTATGGGATTGAGATCATAGCTTTGTGATGGCCACTCCAATACCTTGACTTTGTTGTCCTTATGCCACATTGTAACTAATATGGAGGTATGCCATTTGGAAGACCCATTTGCGCCCAAGCTTTAACTTCCTGGCTGATGTCTTCAGATGTTGCTTCAATACATCCACATAAATTTCTTTTCTCATGATGCCATCTATTTTGTGAAGTGCACCAGTCCCTTCTGCAGCAAAGCAGCCTCAAAATATTATACTACCACCCCCATACTTCACAGTTGTAGTCTTTTGAGGCTTCAAAGCTTCCCCCTTTTTCCTCCAAATACACAGTTTATCATTATGGCCGAACAGTTTTGTTTCATCAGACCACAGGACATGTCTCCAGAAATTAAGAGTTTTGTCCCCATGTGCAGTTGCAAATTGCAGTCTGGCTTTTATAGGGTGGTTTTTAATTAATGGCTTTTTCCTCCCACAGTAACCTTTCAGCTCATGTCGGTACAGGACTCATTTTACTGTGGATAATGACACTGTCTTACCAGTTTCAGCCAGCATCTTCACAAGGTCTTTTGCTGTTGTCCTGGGGTTGATTCGCACATTTCGTACCAAAACACATTCCTCTCTGGGACTCCGTCTCTTTCTCCTTCCCAAGCGGTACGACGATTGTACATTCCCATGTTTTTTATACTTGCGTATAATTGTCTGAAAAGATGAATGTGGAAACTTCAGACATCTGGAAATTGCACCTAAGGA
>JBBPDE010000134.1:23766274-23780532 GCA_037974605.1 Nannopetersius ansorgii
TCTCTCTCTCTCTCTCTCTCTCTCTCTCTCTCTCTCTCTCTCTCTCCCTCTCCCTCTCCCTCCTGCCAGTCTTCTTATACACATTTCCCCCTGTATAGGGCCATTAAGCTATCAAGGCCTGCAAGAGGGGAAACACTATCCAGAGCCGATGGATTCCTGGGAGTTGGGGGAGGACGAAGGGAGGGCAATGGGATGGGGTGATGAGGGACAGACATGGGCAAAACACGCTATCAAAGCAAGAGGAATGCGGCATGGAGCTCTGTCTGTCCTTTATAAACATAATTACAACCAGAGAGAGAGTGAGGGCAACTCCCCACAGTATAGCTTGAACATTGAAGCTTGTGATATGTTGGTCATTATGTGTTAATACTCAGTCAATATAAAAGCTCTATCACAGATACTGGTAATATTCTCAATTATACATGTGCATGTCTAAAACTAAAGATTTTGATCACTGTTAAAGTTTGTTTCAAAATGTGTCATTTTCCAGTCCATACAGTCCATTTATGTAGATTTAGCTGTAGAACTGCCAATTTTTTTTATTCCAACAGACTTTTTATTAGAGGTTGGAAGTGGTTTTGTTAAAATAAATTGTACATAAACCCTCACATTATTAGTGCAAAAACAACTAATGCCATGAATTCTTTAGGGTTCTGTTATCGACTCATATCAGCCAAATGATATATCAGTCTTCCCCTTTTTCATACTGCACAGTTCTCACAAACATTTTTTTTCTCAGGTGAATGTATATGTACTGATTTGTAGAGAAATATAGAGATAATGGCTCATGCAATAGTTTTACTGTGAGAGAAATAAATTCCAGTCCCTGAGCAAGCAAGTGATTCCAGACACTATTTACCCTTTTCAGTCCCTTTGTAATACAGAGAAGCCTAGTTACTGAGTAGGTACAGCTGATTGTTCAAGGTTGTACCTCTCTCTCTCAATGAAGAGAGAGAGATTGCTCTCTCTCTCCATTGCTGTTGTGCTCTTCAGGCTCAGTTGGCCTTCATACATCTTTTATTCACTGTTCCTGGACAAAGCCATGCTCTACCACTTGACGTTAATTCATTCTCAGGGACATGCACCTAAATAGCATCCGTTACTTTTGTGTTGCTGTATTATAGCATGAAAGAATTTCGATTAGCTTTTTCCGTGGCCTTTTCAATAATACGTTTTCATATTTGGACAGATAGGTTCAATGATAGGTTCATGTTTTTTTTCTTCAATATACAAAGTTTCAATAGTGGTTACATTTACTTCCCTCAAGTTTTTTGCTGTTACCTCCTTCTGACAAGCACATGCACATACACATACACACACACACAAACACACACACACACGCTCAAAGCATACCATGACCCAAGTGATGACTTTTAGTCACTGCTGGTTTCTGGTGTGATCATTAGCTGACCGGAAATTTTGGCTTTGTTTCACCCCACTGTTTGTGAGAGGAGAAAAAAAATTCAATAATTATTGATCCGTGCACATACAACTTTTACTACAGCCCCTATTTAATCACAAAAGCTGATTTATTGTTGCCTCTCTGACAATCCCATTAAATTGCTGTCTAGCTAATCAAGTCCATTCACTCTCCTGGAGGACTAATCTTTTACAGGGCTAGCAGAACAAATCCCTGTGGTAACAGGATTGCAGCGGAGCCAGGAGGCCCGTTCTCCTGCCTCGGCCCATAAACGAGAAACAACGTTTACAAGAGTTTCTGATTCTCCCGCAAATCCATGAGGTGATTTGTCTTCATGGCAGACACGGTCAGTGTTTGTGATTTCAGTAACTGTTGTGTAACGCCATTAATGTTTTCCTGCACATGGCCTAGTGCAATGTGTTTCTTGGCCCCGAGTGTGTATACATACTTGTATGGCTTTTGTAGCTGATGTATGGTTGACCATCAATGCTGCCGTCCTTTTCCTCTGGCCTTGAAGTGTTTGTTATAGGTGCTTTGTGAGGACGGCATGTGTAGATAGTCATGTTTTAGACTCATTGTTTGGATCATTGGCTGTTTACATACTGATAAGATGCTTTGCAGAGGGATGGAGTTAGGTGTGGCAAACGCACACACATATCTAGACCGTATACATTCCTCTAGAAGAGCCACGTGAGCTGTTTGGTTGCAAGAACAATGAATTCTGCTTAACGCACCAATGACTATGCTCATGTGGTTTCTGTCATGTTATATGTCTGTGCAATATATTTGAGCACAAACGTGTGTGTGCTAGCATTTTCATAACAGGCGGCTGTTTGAGGTAAAATAAATTGATCCCAGTGCAGCCACTGAGGGCCCTCAGCCCAGCCATAATGAAATTGTACTATTAAAGCCCTCGGTTTTCTCCTCTCTGGGCATATTTGAGGGGAAGGCCAGGTTTATGAGTTTTTCATTGTGTGTGGGGCTCCATCCACTAAATGAAGTGGGAACCCAGCAGAGATGATGATGAAACTGTAGAGGTTTGGTGGGTTTTACAGCTGTGTGACTAATCTCACTATTTTTACACACTAGATCCTGAATGAAACATGAAACAGGTACAAATATTTTTTTTTATCAAGAAACCTGTGTGTTGGTATACTTTACTGTAGGTTCACACTTATTTTCTGTTTGTACAGAAAGGAGGAGAAAATGGTAAGGAAGAAGGATTCAGACACTAGATTAAAATACATGTAGTAGCTAAAATTCAAAATTCAGTTTTGGTTATCAAGAAATGTGTAATCTAAATGCACATGAATGGAACGAATTTTATAAGTCAGAAAAAGAAAGAAAACAACAAATTGTTATTACTGATGTCTAAAAATGAAAACAAAAATCAAATCTCCTGAGGATTTTGAAATTACAACTTAGTCAGAAAGCCCCTAATAACCTTGTACTAAAGACAGTTTGCCAAGAAGAATGGGATCAAATTGAACCACAAGGGTGCAAAAAACTATTTGTGATTCACCGAATATACGGCTACCGAAAAATTTAATTCAAAAATGCATTTTGGGTTTTGACTTATTTTTTTTAATGTGACCGGAACAGTAATGACGTGACAACCACAACCGACACGTGCAAGATTGGATTAGAGTCAACATGTCTGCCCATTTTGATACATCTAAGAAAGACACGCAGAAAGCAGTTTGTCAACGTACAATGCCAAATTTCTAGAGGGGGTGCATCCCCAAAGACTTTCTCAACATCAGGATTAATTTATCATATAAAATCAAAACATCCCAATTGCCATGCAGAGTTTGAAGCACAGAAGAGGCAAGATCTTTTGAGCACACCCACACCGTCTGTGTTTTGATAAGGCAAGAAAGCTTTGCAGTGGTTACAGGTATGGGCTGGGCCAGCCTTTGTTTTAATACACTATTTTATTTTAGGCCAACAGAGAATGTTGTTAAATCTTTCAGCAGTTTTAAAGCACTTGTTCTGAATGCACTTTGTTCAGAATATTAAAATGCTCTTGAATTCACTTGTTTTATGAGAGAAGATTTTTAATTGTATAATATTTCAGCTAGCTTGCTTTTAGGTTATCCATGAGTGGGTCCAAGTAAAATATTTTATTTAAAAATGTCACATGCGGAAGAACCAAACTTATCATTTTACGTGGAAATCCCCACAATAATGCGGAATATTTTCTCCCACTACTTCTGTACCATGTGTTCTTGTTTTAGCTCACTAGTGATGTGACATGCCGGTAGTTCAAATATGCCGTTTATATCTCTGTGGACATTGCTTTTGCCTATGTGTGGATTGTGTTATTATAATGTTTTGTGTGGAATGTTTTCAGAAGTGTTTGGAGGACCAGGAGACTGTACAGTTGCCAAGTGATTGATGCTTGTTATAGGAAGAGCTATTGATTTCCTGCTCATTGGCATCAAATAGACAGGTGATTGTTCCTTTGCTCTGCTTTAGATAGAAACATTGCCTCAGTGGTCTCTTCTTGTATGGCCTTACGCTGTAACAACATGGGGCAGGGCTGTAAATACACGTTACCCTTTGTAAAACATTTTAAATCCGTTATGATAAATCAGTCTGTGGTCCACATTTTTTGTTATGTCCATGCTTCTTCTTGTTGCTGCCTACACAACATCAAAACAATGCAACTAAAATGCATGCTTAAATAAAACTGGAAAGTATTACATTTTGGTTGGCAGCCATGTCTGATTGTTCTTATCTCTACAACATGAACTAGTTTAATGTGCTTTTTCTAGGTTATGTATCAGAGAGAATTAGAGAAAGAATAACGCCATTCCTTACATGGTCATTCCTGAGTGGGGCCAAGTAAAATATTTTATTTAAAAATGTATTTTATATTGTGCATTGTTTGAATGCTAAATACATATTTCCATAACAGATTGTAACAGATTTATTCTTTGAACCATGAATATTAATTTAGTTGCAGTGCTTGACTTTAGTGAGGTAAGTACACACAGTCTCAGCTATAACGGCCATATTACAAAAAAATGGTGTTTTGGTGTTTCAGTTTCAGTTTTGGCCAAGTTTTCCTCATTTTCGGTTTTCGATTTTGTCCAAAAAAAAATCAATTTGATGCATCCCTACTATTTACTATAGAATTTACTTACCATAGACATTTTGAAGCTGTGATTGATAACAATTTAGCAAAAAGTACTAATATTATTCATTTTTTTGAACATTATTACTTAATGATAAATGGTATGGGGGGATGGAGTTGAGGTGAACAGGATATTATCTGTTAACGTTATTAACAGATAATCAGAGAGAATTAGAGAAAGGATAACACCATTCCTTACATGGTCAGAGATGAAAACTTTGTGATTGAATGCTGAGTTTCTGGTCAGAATCAGGATTTGAAATACTTAATTTGTGAAGTGTTTGTCTTATTTGATTAGTATATGACAATCCTTCAAGAGGAGGAGGCAGTTCCATTTATATATGGTTATATTCGCCAATGAACTAAAGCAGACTTTTTAAAGGGACCATATCGCTAACAGCTAGTTTGAAAAATATTCAGCTTTCAGCACATGACAGTTCCCAGTTCGAAACTAAGCTGCAAAAGCAGCTTTTTTGAATACAGTTTTGTTGATGTAATGAGAAGCAACTAATTTACATGAATTCTCCTATTAAGCCTTAAACATTTTAGCTTTGCCCTTTCGTATTACAAAGATTGGTTCTACCCAAAGTGCTTTTTTGGTAATGCACAGTATGGGGCAGCTTTTAAGTAGCCATGAAACGCTCCCTTTTTATATACTGGGCTGGACCAAAGAGCACGGCAACTGCTAATTTGTTCCTTTATTTTTTTGATCCATGCTGAAAACAACAGCGCTTTATGTAATTTACAACATCAAGACAATTATTGCCAAAACATATTTAAAGATAGCAATTGAGTTGAAGCCACTTATTTTATCTGGGAGCAACCACCTGACACATTTTAAACATGAACCGCTTTCAGTGCCAGAAAGTGCAGAAGAATCACATTTTGGTTCCATAAGGAACCTTTTACTTAAGTGGTTTTGGTCACATTCTTTAAAGGCCTTTGCTATGAATGCTGCTCTCTGTTTAACAGTTGTTGTCAATGCATAACTGTTGTTTGCTGTTGATGGTGGTCATACAGATATTGTTATCTCCAGTTATGTTGATTTCAATCGGACTCTTTGCTGCATGGTGAACATCAGCTTTATTATAGTTGTCTCATTTTGCTTACAACAAGTAAACCCACATGTTGGTTAAAGGTTTTGGCATTCAGAAACATATCACAATGTTCTAGGATGTGACGAATGCGCTATAAGTAAGCCAGCTAGAAAACAACTAGTTTTAAAGCATCAGTGAAAGACTCAATCCTTCAATCACATATATGGGTTTGCTATGAAAAGGCAAGCAATCTTGGAATTGGCTCGTGCTGCTGCAGTGTTGGTGAAGCCTTGTCCATTCCATTAAAAGTGGGGACAAATGTTTGTCGTTATCCTTATTGATAACTGAACAGTCAATACTGTGATTTATACATGTGGGACAAGCTAAGGTTTAGTCACAAGTTTAACCATGGCTTGATCAATAGCACACAATGGAGAACAGCAGCCTGCATGAAGCGAGACCAGCAGCAGCAGAAGCTTTCACCACGTCAATTGTCTCTTCACTGGATGACATCTTAGTGCTCATTACAGATTGAGGGGGCATGGCTGTAACTAACTTAGCTGTTATTCTCCCATAGACTGGCAGTAAATCTGCTTTTGTGTATTGATTCATAGTTGTAGACGGTGAGCATCAGAATTAATTAATTAATGAAATTACCAAACAAACTGTGCATGCCGAATTATCTAAATCACTTTATTCACATTCAGTTGGGATCCTGATCACAATAAAAATCTACGGCTCTCTATAAGTTGAACTGTTTTTACTACTTCCACTTCTACTATTAAATAGATTCTATTATTAAATTAAGTCTGCTACTACTACTGCTACTATTACTACTTCCACTAGTAGTCTCCCACCTGGGGAAGAGGTTAGTGATACTGAGGAGTTTGAGACTCTCGTTTTAGGCTGCATGTGTTACAGTGGAGTTAGTGTTTATTCTTCTTTATTTGTAGGAATTTCATTATGACTTGGTTAAGCTTGAAAGAAAACTAGAAATTGTGATTCAGATCTTCAGATATTGCTCAAAAAGTACAAACTGTTTAGATGTATATGCACTGGGATGTAGCTGGTAAAGCTTTGTGCCCTAGAGCTGTCACAGACCCTACCCAAGCTAATTTATGACCCCTAAATCATCTCTGCCTAGGCTAATAACAGTAACTTCATGATTTCATCAAGTAAAATACATTTACATGTTTTCCTCTTTTACGTATGTCTAGAATCTGGCTGCTGTGTAACATTTTTTAGCTGAGTAAATTTGGGTATAACTACCTTTCATTAGTTATAGGGATGCACTGAATATTTGGCCACCGAAAATTTCCGGGCGGTAATGTCAATAATTAAACTTCGGTTTCGGACGAAATATTTTTTTAACACGACCGAAACTGTGATGACTCAATCAACAACCGCAGACTGCACAGTTGTTGTGTGGGTGCATTGTGTGGGTGCATTTCGATATATCTAATGGGGGTTCTTCAGTGACTGGTACCAGCTCGGTTCGGTTCAGTTCAATTCTGTTCTGTTCAGTTTGGTTTCAAACAGTTTTCCACTACGACTGGTTGCTATAGTGACTAAACATTCTGAGAAACAGCATGAGCGGAGGCTCTAAGCTGAGGTAAACAACCCAGCATCATTACAGTCATCAGCATGAATGAAACCAGAGGGGTTTTATTTCTTATCCTTGGTTTGTGGCTTTTTGCCACAAAACGGAGAAATTGGCACCAGACAAGGCTTAAAGAAGCAACATGCTTCTCAGTTAATGCTAACGCTAGCGTTCAGTCAACGACGCTGACGTAACTATAGTGACCACCAATCAGTAACCTCCAAAATGTACACGTCATCATTTAATATCGGTTCAGCATGCTTGGAACCTCGGTTAAGGTGGTACCAAGGATGGTTTCTGGCCAAGTGTTTCCTCGTTTTCTGTTTTAAAAGAGATATGTTAATGTCACGTGGCATCTATTTCTACAGGTTTAAATAACTAAAATCATTATTTTCCAACTAATGATTGAAAGTGTCCACCAGCATTATTCGAATGAACCAAGCTAATTCCTAGTTATTGGTTTCCATTCATTTCATTCGTTTGTTAAATTGTCACTTTAGGATACCGGCCCTTTAAATCTAAAGAAGACTGCCTTGGATCAGAGTGAAAACATCTTACATAGACATCAGTTCTTCAGCAGACAGATCTGTTACACAACTTATGACAGCGATAATTGGCGTGCTACTTAATGGAGGCCCATTGCCTGTCAGGACCTGTGCTGCCAGTTCCAAAAATAGAACCTCTAGGCACAGTGCTTTTTAGGTCATCCCCAATGGCTTTGGTATGTAATTGGCTCTAAGTGAACTAATTTTCTCAAAACTCTCTCTAGAAAGACAGTGTGTTGTTGTAGAGTTGGCAGTAGGTATCAGGGCTGAAGCAAATGAGAAGTGAAGTAAAATGCATTTTAAATGGGCCGAACTTCACTTTTGATTATTATTATTATTATTATTATTATTATTATTATTATTATTATTATTATAAGCATTAATTATGTGCTAGTGATCGATCAGCAATAGCGAGATTGTTTCAGAAAGATTTAAAACTACTTGTGATAATAATCATTATAATCATCAGCATAATACTTTTTATATCATCCTTATTTATACAGTTTAATTCAAATCAACTTGCTTCATAAAAGCTTAAAAGACAACGCAAAATTATGAAAGAATTGTAAAATTGCATTGGGAAACAAGAGCAGTAAAACACTAAAGGAAAGCAGCTAAAGGAAAGCTAAAGGACACTAAAGGAAAGCAGCATTTGTAAAATCCTGTTTGATCTGAAATGGTGCCCTTGCTTGATTATATTGCTAAAGACATATTTTCTTCTTTAAAAATGTTGTTTTGTGTTGCATTTTTCTCTCTGTTTTGCGTCCCCCTTTCGTACTGGAGAATTTGTAGTTTGGTGCTGAATAATTTGCTCTTTTGGACATTTTGGACAGAGGGACATTCCTCTGTGCACTGCAGAGTTGTGTTTTGTTGAGAACAGAATGTGAGTCACTGGGACTCTGCGCAAATGCAATTACAGAAGCCTCACAATTTCACAGGAGACACAGCGAGGCCTGACAGCAGCTAAAGAATGAGCAGTGTACAGATTGAATTATCCTGCGGCTGCAACACCCCTGCCTACATGTTGTATGTGAGGGCTGATATGGAGATTATTTCTGCTTTTCTTTACAGCCCTGGATGGATAGATGGATGGATCGCTCCTAAGGTTTTTTATTTTGTCTGGAGCCCTGATATATACACATTGTTCTAGCTGGCATAATTTCAGAATATCAATTTTAACCACAAAAGTACAAAGGTAAATAACAGTTTTTGCTTGAATGTATAATGGTCAGTTACAGTGGCAGTTAATTGCAATGTTGCCTTACCATTCTTGTGGATCTCTATTGGGCATTGCAGAAAACAGGTCTTCTTTGCTTGAGCCCTTCACTCAAGGCTTTATTGGTCTTCTGCATTTAACATGTAAAGTCACTTTCATAGATTGATTAATATTTCTATAATGGCTATCTACTTTTTCAGTGTGGAGCATATGAGGTATTGAGTCGGTCATATAATGGAGATCTAAATGAGCTATTAATTCAAGCAGCTGAAGGGCAAAAGGGACGGAGAAACAACGAATGTCACATTGCCTTGGTACAGAGCTAGGATAGTTCACAAAAGGGAGAAATGAGGACGCTTATCAATACCAGGATGCTGGGGTGATGCAACACGAAGAAAGAATGAGATTAGACTGTTAAAGTTCGGCAAAGCTTTGGCCTGGATTCATTTTTCATTTGAATGCAAGTGCAAAATGACCTTGATGTCTCTGTTTTGTACACTAGAATTGTCAGTGAAGACAATTTGAGTCTTCTTATAATCCCATTGAAATAAAGAATTCCTACATTTTGTATTTCTTTTTAAAATTTTAAATACGTTTATGTTTGAACTTTTCTACCAATAAATGGCCTAAAAAAGATAAAATGATATCTTGTTGCATTAAGCTTAATGTAAAATTACTATTTTAAAATAACAGAGGCATTATATAGTATTTATATTATAGTATTAATATTATTACATTATATATTATATAGTAATTGACCAATAAATATTATACACTGACAATGCTGCTTTATGTCAGTCATCTGCTGCACAAGGCTATATTTTCCCAGGTGTGATCACTATGTTTGAAAATGTTTTCCTTGAATACCTCTCCAGTTCTCTTATTTTCAATGTGTTTGATGGCTATAAGCCAGTCGACTGCAGAGCCATTCTCCGAATAAATGGGAGAATATTGGATCTCGTAAATCAGGGAACAGTGAGGAACGCCTGCGCTACAATTAACCACTGCACATAATGAGTGACCCTCTGCAGCCATCTAACCATGTGTGTATGTGTGTTGAGAGGGGTATGTTGTATGTAATTGAAAATCATTCAGACAGCTGTACAGTTTAACCTTGGAACACTGACGTCTTAGGCTCTAATTGAAGGCTTTGTGTTCACCGGCAACTGAAAAGAGAGCAGGCTTGTGCATAAGATATTAATTTATCTGTTATCATTGTATGCAGTATATTAACACAGCACTAGGAAAAGGAACTGTAAACTGATGTTCAGAGCTACCGAAAGAAAAAATGTTCCAAGAGTATGACTAGCTAGCTACTAAGCTCTAGTGACAGAGGCCTCATTTTGAGGCAGGAGGTATATGCATTGCATGATGGGTTTTATTTTATTTCAATTAGTCTCATGCTTAGACACATGCTTAGACTGTGTGATGTACATTGCATGTTAAAATCGCACACACCACAGTCATCTGGTGAGAAGCTGTTTCAACATAAATGCTAATATTAAGTATGTTATACCTTGAAAACAAAGCTGTATTTCAGGTGCTGACCTCAACTATGTGGCTTCTGCCCACAACCGTGGATTTAGGGGTAAACTAGTTTACCAATCTAATGTCCAGTCAAGTCAAGTAGGTTTTATCATCATTTTGACCATATACACACAGTACACAGTGAAACGAAACCGTGTGCCTCCAGGACCATGTTGCAACACAAGAACAGAAAAGAACACCAAAAGAAGACCACAAGTGCAAACAGAACGAGAGAGAGTGCAAGAAAAAAAATACAAGAGCAACAATACAACTGGACTAAAATGCAAAACATAAGTTACATGTGAAAAAATGTAGAACAGGGATAGACAGCTATAAATATGATAGTGCAAATATTGAACCAACAGGACAGAGAATGTGTATAGAAGTAATAGAAATAGAAGTGTATTTACATAGAAAAAAGAGATACACTGTGTACTATTGATTAAACTGTTTTTCCACATATAATGTATTTCATACATTTACCAGTGGAGATGATCATTCAGTGTATTGCTTTTTCTCAGTATAGGGCTTTAGAAGGTTTTTAAAAGGTGGATAGTATATAGCGGTTCAGTTACTATTAAGTTGTTGTAAACCATCAAGGGCTTCAGTGCACATGGTGTACAATGAGATATTGGCAAGTAGAAACATCACATATCTAGTCTGTAGAGCTTCGTTTTAAAGATGTCTTACTTGAAACAAGCAGCAGTGAAATATTGTAAATAGCAACTAGATTTAAGATGATTCCTTTTTCCAAAATGTGTTTTGTTGCAGTGCACTTTACTGATGACCTTTTTTGAGCTTATGAGTGGAGCGTGGGGTTCAAAGAATTCATCATAAAATTTGCTTTCCCAGAACAGTGTGTGTTGTCAATGTATTTGTGGATCAGATTAATCCATGATGGATGGCTGATTGTGAACTCAATTAAAGACCAGTTATTGAGGGTGATGGACAGTGGAAACCTGGAAGGCTGATTCATTTAGCAGAAGTACCAGAAGGGAAAATGCCCTTTCGAGCCATCCTTCACTCTAGGACCACCTGGGGATCCCACATGCCTCAGAGCCATCTCTTATCTGAGTTTACTTCAACAGCTTCATTTCAGTTCAGTGAGTAGTGGGTGATATGATGATATGATGTAGTCATGATAAAATATATTGCAGCCTCACTGACAATATTGTGGATATCCAGAATGAAGTAGGCATGTTACACATGGAGAAAATCACTCTGTACCTCTTTATATTGAAAATGGTTACTATTTTTGAGCTTTTAATAAACAGACTCATTATAAACCTACTATAGATGTTAATAAAATGTTATTATTTTATTGTTCTGATATTTGTTTGTTTACTTTGTGTTCAAAAAAGATATTTTCTCGACACAACCTCCTTCCCTAATTATTTCTTTTGTGTATTTAAGTTGGAAAGCCTATCTGATTTAATGACATTTGTGTGGTTTTAAGTACCAAAACCAGTTGTATGTAAATGACCAACCTCTCTTTATACCTTAGAGTAAACTAGGCTGCTTTTGCCACTTTGCCTGGAAGACTTTAACGGCAGAACTAACCTGCTGTAGGCTGACGAGAGAGATGTATGTAAATGTGTTGGTAGGATCACAAAAACAGCAAATTTAAACCAGTTGTTTTTGGTCCTTCCATATTCCATATGCTTCACAGGAATAGAACAAAGAATAAAGTTACATTAAAATATAATATATAATATAGAAAACTGAGGAGAGGAGGCAGAGGAGAATAAGAAGGTCATTAACAGTCTTTAGCAAACTATTGAGTGACGATGTGTGAGTTAATAATCCGGTTATAAATCTAGTTTGCGAAATATATATTTTTTAAGCTTCCATCTTGCTTTGTAAAAATAAATTATGTTTATTGTGAGTTATAAAAATATAATAGATCAGTCTGGTCGAGATTTCTGGTGTATAAATATACAGTAGGGTAGTAACCAGCATTTCAAGGGACAGGAAATATCTTTGAATCAGAAGCAGAGGGATGTCAACAGATGGGCCAGTGTTTCAATCAAAAGCATCAATATTCACTCAAGGTACAGATGTGTATGTGTGTGTGTGTGTGTGTGTGTGTGTGTGTGTGTGTGTGTGTGTGTGTGTGTGTGTTTGTGTGTATGTGTGTGTGTGTGTGTGTGTGTGTGTGTGGTCTGTATTTCTGTGTAGATTTGGCAATATTTGTTGCATGTATGTCAGCAGCTGCTGGTCTCTCTCCTCCAAACTAGAATCAGTGCAATAATGAGACAGAGACACAGTGAGAATATATGTGCATAAATATTGGCATTTGAGGAAATCTCATTCATATAACATGGCTGGCTGAATTGGAATCATGCCTTGCAGGGATGGAAGCTATTACAGGTTTAATGTGGGATTTGGTCTGAGCGTAGGGCGGAAGAGAACGGAGCAACTGAATTGGAAGCATTTATCTTTTTTTCTATTGGTCAGCAAGTGAGGAGGGGAGAAAGGAGGAAAAGGTTGCTGATTAGGAGGAAAACCTTTATTGAACAAATCTATTTCAGTCAGCCGTCAAACACCTGCTGCGGATTCTCTGAGGGAGGGAGAAAGCACCTCCCGTTTACTGGATCCATTGGTTGGTGACCTCATCCTGCTTCACCTGTCATTGTTTTTCATTTTTATTACATTCTAAATGTCTCTAGCTGGTGATTACGGATCTATGCAAAGTAAAGAAACGTTCTAATACAGAAATCATGTGTCAGACTGTACACAGTTTCCCTTGTTTGTTCTGATCTTTTTCATGTGGCATGAATAGAAAGCAAACCCTGAAACAGGATGCCTGTTTGTTTGTTGTCAATGGAAACAGTGGCTGTGGTGGACCAGATGACCGGAGCTTTTGTTGCCATTCTGTTGTTGTTTTCAGATGTTTTCTAGAACATGGCTCTCTTTGCACTTCCTTTGCTTTTGCAGAGCGTTTCAGCCAATCACGAGATACCACAGGCCGTATAAAGTTCTCAGTGATGTAGACCTCAAAGGTCTGCTGCTAATCTGTATTTTTACATTTCATCACATGTTTGTTACATGTTTACTTTTCAGGTCATCCTCGTTGTTTCTAAGAGTAATCAAGTAATCCAGTGTTTATCATGTCATGCAGTGATTATTTTGACAGTAATCTGTTGCTATCAAGACCAAACAATAAAAAAGGAATCAACTGAAAAATATCTAGTGGCAGTGTTCACTTCTCACACAGGGTTTAGCACCTCTGAGCTATACTTACACACAGACATTTGAAGCATTTGAAGCTTGTAATGGTGGCATGGTCTACCTTATGTAAAGCCTGGCTCTGAATAATACTGGAGTAGACCTTCAGATGTCTGCCAAGCTGTTCAGCCTTGAATTAGTCAAACAAAACCTTTTACAAGAATGATTTCTAGGATATTTAACCTGTCAAAATGTCTTCATAATGACCTACAGATACCCTGTATTTCTTTCATGTTGCCTATAAATCAATAAACTGATTCATCAGAACAGTTAATTTGAATTAATGCAATTTTTAATGGAGTAAGCGGTTTTATTCAAATGATTGTGGCATTATAAGAGGATGTTCTTAAAGGGTAGGTATGTGATATTTGCATATTGTTGGTGGGCTGTAAATGTCTTTCTTTTTTTTTATTTTTTTTTTTTATACCTGTCGTGTCTGGCATCTTAGCAAACAGATCATGAAGCTGGCTGCCTTGATGTGCCAGACACCTTTGCTTTGCCAAGTGGGGCTTGAAAGTGTATGCCCTTCTTGTGATCTGAGTTTTT
>JBBPDE010000134.1:23781719-23789219 GCA_037974605.1 Nannopetersius ansorgii
AAAAAAGGGAAACAAAAGGTTGAAGGTCCAGAAAAGGACTGCTGTCGCTGGCTAATAACTCCAAAGTCTGCATCTGTGCTGTAAATGTCTATAGTTTTTTAGCTGATTAGATTTTTTTTCTTTAAAAAAAAGTCAGTTGTTCCATGAAAACACAAAATAGTTTTCCGATGACAGTTACTTAATCAATAAATTACGGATGTTGCCAAAGCCTGATCAGAAAGAAGCCTCAGGCCAGTTCAGCTCCTTAAGTTCCTGCACTGTGGGTGGGTTTCTCACTGGTGTCTCTGTCCTCTTCTGCAGACGCTATTCTGGCTCATTATTACGACTTCAGGCTCTTTCCTGTGGCATGACTGCTCAACCAGGCCTTCGGATTGTCCTCGGAGTCGTACTATATATGTTCTGTGAGACATATATAGTCTAATATTGAACAATAAAATAATTCCTATTGTTCTGTTAAAATACTTTGATGACGTTCCTAAAAAGAAAATGCAAAAAAGCAACAAAAAAGCCCTCACGCTTATTATATTTGTCTTCTTTGAAAAGCATAATTATGCTTTCTTCAGATATTCAAGATTCAAGATTCTTTATTTGTCACATGCGTAGTCATACAAGTGCAACACACAGTGAAATGCATCCTGAACCGCTCCTTATTGACTGTGCGAATATTATAAATATAAGTATAAATGTAAGTAAAATTTTTAATTAAAAAAATATATAAATCTGAGATTTTCTAAGACACATCTAAAGTAAGTGGAGCACCAAACAAGGAGCACCAAAAATTGTTTTGTTTTTTTATATATGTTCATATAAATGTAGCAACAATATGTACATTGTGCAAATGGTAAGTTATAGCGCAGCAATATAAAACAGAGTGAACCAAGTGACCAGAGTGATGTAAACAGTGTAATGTAACAGTGACCAGAGTAATTTAAGCTGTAGTGTAGCAGCATGTGATTTAATAATAAATACATATGATATGAAATGTGAAATATGACAGTGATATTTGGCCTAATATATTGTTGTCTGGCTGTTTGGTATAAAGAGTAAGTTAAGGTAGACGGCAGTGGAACTGTGTATTCATCTGCACTTGTCTGTGCCATTGATCACCACGTGTTAGTGCGTTAGTGTGTCAGATAAAATCCTGACAAATGAATTGTCCTTTCTGAAACAGAATCCATCTCTGATCAATATGTCAGTAGTGTCCCTCCTCAACAGTCATGAGTCATTGAGAAACAGAGAGAAAATCAACAGCACTTGAAAATGTGAACGTGAGATGAAGTGTACCCCACCAGTTAGCGTTACGCTTGCCTAAATGTTTATCTGGAAAGCTTGGACAAAATCCAGACTTCAGGGTGGCTTCTTCTGGTGCTGTTGAGCAATACAATATACTTTTGTTCATTTTCACATGTACTTTGTCAGCTATTCCCTAAATGAGAAACGTGGTCTGGATGTTTTTTTTTGATTATGCAATCCTCTGTCTTTTAATAAATCACTCATGTGTGGTGAGTTCCACAGAATGTGTGTATTGTTCTGTTTGTCTAATCATAAAGGCCAATGTCCCTGTTTTTGTCTGCCTTTCTCTTATGTCAGCTCTAGGTTTGGCTATATTTAGAGCTCCTGACATCAGGTGCTGGAGGGGAGGGGGCTGCAACACAACAACATTGAGAAGGTTTGCATACTCAGCGTGGTTCAAGCAACGCACATAGCACTCTGGTCCAAAAAATCACAGTTCACACCTTAACGTAATGGAGAGACACACTGTAAAGGATTTGCGTGAGTTCATTTGTCTCACATAGATCACTGGCAATGGCCGCATGGAATATTGCTGTTTGCCATTAATACATTATAGAGTTTAAATCTATAGTGATTCATTTTCATGTAGTATTATATAAGTATAAAGTGTAAAAAAAGGAGTTCATGCTATGAAAATATATTTGGTTTTGTGATTCAACACATAATATTTTTCATTGTTTTGTATCTTCACAAGTTATATAATCTTGATCTTACATTTCAAGATCAAAGGAAAGACATTTGATTTCACTGGCTTGCAGTTTCTACCCCCCTATTTTTGTCTGTCTCTCTTTCACACACACACACACACACACACACACACACACACACACACACACACACACACACACAAACATACACACACATACACACACATAGTCTGACTAATGTGGCTAAGCCAAACTCCTTACTAATGGTAATAGTGTGAATGATTAGCCACACTAACAGGAGTTGGGCCCTGGAGCTGGTGGATTAGGCAACCTCTGTTTTTAATTAGAGCTTTAAATCCTCATCAGACTCTTCTTTCAGCTTCAGGGGGAGCTCTTCAGCACCAATCACTGAGCATTCAACACCATACACTCCTTTAAACAAACTGAGCTTTTGCCATTAGTGCTGTTGCATTAATGCTGTTGCAGTGGTACATTTGTCACTTAAGACATTTATTTTTTTATTTTATTTTGTGGTGAGTCTGTTCTGTTTTTTGTTTTTTTTTTAATACTGAGCCTAAGTGAGTCACATTCGGCTTGCTCGTAAGAATACCCATGAAAATCCAAGTAACATCATGGCTGACCTTTTGTGTGCATGGTGATCTGTTTTGGCTGCTCTAAACAGCCTGCCTGCATGACACTGGAAGTTCATGTTTCTCTCAGGGCTTTGTCACATGGTCCTGGCCAGATTAGCAGCCAGTGTGGACGTGACTGGACGCAGTGGGAGAGGAAGGCGTGGGAGGAGAGCCCGGTCAGAGGGCCACTGCCACCACTGCTGCTGTGGATCAGGTTCAGTTTCTGATGAACTATCACAGCCTACTCCAAGGCTAAGAACCGCACAAACTGTCTGCTACTGACTTAGTGTTGCTTGTCAGAAGAGTTGTCCTTTCTGAAACACAATCTATTTCTGATCAATACATCAGTAGTGTCCCTGTTCTGCAGCTATCAGTCATTGAGGGAAAGGGAAGATCAACACACTTGTGTGATTTTATTTCTTTTCTTTAAATAGAAATGCGAACAGCACTTTAACTGTAAGCAATGGGATGTAAGGCTACGAAAAGTTTTCTCACTCATTTCTACAGTTTCATTTGGATTTACAGTTAAAGTTCTGCTCTTCAAATATATGTAATAAAAAGTTACAGGGAAAATAATGTACCCATGTCACTTAAAACATGGACCCATATCATTTAAAACTTTATATACATGTGAAAAGGTTCTTACATCAAATAACAATACAAATGCAATAATATTTAAGCCTATATATAAATATATATATTTCTTAGTTTTACATTTCCAGAGGTATTCAATCATAAAAAATATCTTGGTATATAATTTTTCTGGTAAAGATATCTGAAAAAAAATTAAAAGCAAAGTTTGTTTGTATGCATTTATACAGAAATGTAAAAAGTGTTTTTTGCACACTGTCATGCAACATCCCTCCCTCTCCCCCCTCATCACTCCAGTCTTTGCCTGCCTGTGTGGGCTGGACTCCCTTCAGCTGGCGTAACAAAACTGGCAGTGTGCTCCTCCGAGTGCGTTTTGTTCGAAAGCGATGCATTAGCCGCAGTTCAGCAGGTGTATGTCTCAGAGGAAGCGCATGCTAGCCTTTACCCTTACACCCTGCTGACATTGTGTGATAAGGGAGGCCTGGGTGGGGAGTAGACATTTGCCTATCCAATAGCAGATTAGCCCTTTCCATTCAAATTAAATATGTGAATGTTTTAGCTTGCATTGTTTTTCAAATAAGGCACAATAAATGGTAGCCAGTAAATGTCTGAAAGGCACCTGACAAAAACTGCTTAAAGACAGAGTGGGCAATTATTAAGTAAAAATGAATTATGTCTGTATTTCGTACATAAGCACACGAAAATGTTGTACGTGAACATATGTTATAAAATATATTAAATTACAGCGCAATGTAGCTTATGAACTCCATAACAGAAAACGGAAATTCTACTCTTGGCATTCTACAGCGAACTTCTCCTAGCCTGTTGCAGGCTTCTGCTTAATGGTCCAATTTTCAGCTGTTAGAGATAGAATTGGAATAATAAACAGCTGAACCACCTAGTAATAATCCAGCTGACCCCTCTCCCCCTTTCTCTTTAGAGCAGCCCTCTTTGCTGGGGCAACTGGTGCTGGGCTTGAGTTTCATCCACAGCTAATCTCCACCACGGCCCCGGCACTCACCCCGCCGGACTAATGAAATCATATCACCAAACCCGAGCTGCCTGCAACTGATTATCACCACACACACAGATGCTGCCAAACATACACCCGCACAAACACACACAAGCTTAGATGCACAAATGCTTTTTTGTTCAGCGCACGTTTGCGGCTGGGAAATTGAAAAAGACCACAGTAGGGGTTTTTTTCTATACATATATCCTTTTTTCCACGTTTTTTGTCTGACAGCCTGCCAGTCTAACAAATGTTCTAAAGTAACCCTTGGCACCAGGATGTAGTGTAGAAATAGCAAGCAAATATTTATTTAGGGTCCTATTGGTGGCCTAGTTCTCCTGGAGCCCAACCTTCTATTTCACTCGTTGAAATGTATACTTTCTGTGTTATACAGGGTTAAAACTCCAAGATCAACTCAGCATTTTGTTATTTACATAGTTGCTGTAAACTATTATACATGCATGCCAATTTTTGTACTGATAATATGTGTCCTTTTTCTGTTTTTGCACCCTTTCTCTGGAAAATGAGAACATAGGGACCATGTTATTGATCCACTTTATCACTGTGTCGTCGATCTTGTACCTCAAGCCTGATGGACTGCCTTCAGCAGTATTGTCTGTATTACTGCTTTTCTCAGTTCTACAGGACAAGTGACAGAATAGTTCTGCAAAACATTATATTCTCAGCTAATGTAGCTAACAAGTCTTACAGCAGTTCTGCAGGATTCTTGGGGGAGGGATTTCTTAGTTTAAGAGGAAAGAAAACCCTGTCTAATTATTTATCTTAAGGGTGAAATTAATACATGAATTCCAGCTGCTATTGGGCAAATACTTGCTTGACTTATCTTTTGCTAACTGGCGAATTCCTCAGCTGCAGTTCTAACAAAAACAGAGTTTAACAACCAGTTAAGATTTGTGCTATATGTCTAATGCTACTTATGTATTTAACAGCCTATGTATCTATTTCTAACAGTCAGGATTTTTGTGTGAATTCCCAGTGATTATATATGGAGGCTGTATCGTAAAAGAATACTGACAGATGAAAATAATGCAAATTTTTGAATTCTGTCAAAAATTATGAAGCAATTCTGCATATAACACACTTAAATGCTAATTTGGAACGCAGCTTTTTGAAATCTTAAAAAAAAATTGCTTCTGTGGACTTTGACATTGACATATTGTTATCTGAAAAAAAAAATACAAGGGTGTGTCAGATAGGTAAAAACAGCAGTATGAGCCACCCTGAAGCCAGAACTTTGCACTTTTGTCCGTGTTTCAAATGTGCATGCTTCAGACCCCGAGCGTGCATTTGCTGATTAATTGCATTTGGGGTTAGGGGGATTTTTTTTTTGGCTCACAAAATGTTGTGTTCTCTGTGTGACCCTCTGCGGTAGGCCTACTTTTCATGTAACACTTGATTCAGATAGAGCTGATTATAGCACTAGAACATCTGAGGCAGCGAGTAGCACATGTCTTCAGGAGGGACATTCTCTTCTGCTCTAGAGTGGAGCTGTCTAATAATAGACTCCTCTTATTTTCAGATCAAGCTGGGGAAAAAAAAGCTCAACATTATTTCCTGGACCTACTGAGCAGTGTGCAGCTGTCGCCCAGGCCGAGACCTAAACGGGAAGGGCCTGCTCCAATGCAGTCTTCTGGAATTTTTTCTGTGTTTCACGTTGCTGAAACATGGTGGGGGGGTGGCTGGAAGAAAGATCAGCCTGACTGTGCCTTCATTGAGGGGGTTGCTTGAATAGGTCAGTTCTTCTAGCTAGCTAATGAGAAGCAGTGGGGGGTGACTACAGGGCATGGCCAATCTCACTCAGCCCAATGACTTATTAGCCTGATTCATCACAAGGCCGTCATCAGAGCAGCTGAACCCCGCCACTGTACGGCAAGGAGAAGAGGCACCTACTGAAAAGCACAGGAAGGCCAGTGCTGAGGTCATGCTCAGATTGTTATCGTGACCTACAGTGCTTTGGGTCAGCAGCAGTGTGCAGAGGCTTTTGTCCAGAGGTGCAGTGCTGCTTTCAGTGAGCTCACCTGCATTGGCCTTTACTGGTTTCACTTCACAGGTCGTTTTTTTGGCAGTTTGGTAAAAAGCTAATTCATGCAGTTTTTCCCCTTACCTGGAGATACAAGGTGAATTTGATCAGTTTCCTAGTTGACTATTACTGCTGTTTTAGCAATGTGTTGTACTTTGTCCACAGATTATAGCATGAAATAGACTGTTACATAGATAAGTCTGTGGGAGATGACCTTAGTTTGATGTCAGAGTGTGAGATTTAGGCATGCTGTTTGCATTATACTCTCCTGCAGTATAAACACTGTTAACTTGATTTGCCTTAAGGCTCCAGTGCACGGCCAAGAAAAAGCTGATTGATTATGCTCTAAGGGTGAAATTCTGTACATATTATTCACTGTCCCATTAAGGTTTGTCTTTGACATTTGTCAGACTCACGACCAAAGTTGAATGTTAGATGAGTGACACCTGTCAGACTCACTCATGGTTGCTTAAGCCTCTCTCTCTCTCTCTCTCTCTCTCTCTCTCTCCCTCCCTCCCTCCCTCCGTCCCTCTGAAGTGTGGTGCTTTTTGGTCACAGTGCTGTTCTCAGCAAGCTTTCAGTGGTCAGACTGCTTGCCTCAGCACTAATAGTGGATTTTTTTTTTCCTTTGAAGGCGATGGACATCCTCGTTCAGCTCTGCCAACCTGCAGCCATTCCCTCACTATCATCAGTCCATTTCCATCAGCCTGGCAAAATCAACTGCACCACAAATCTTTGATTTAAAATAAAACACTGATCTCCAAGGGAGTGTATGTACACTTGTTTTGCATTTGGCAGACACCCTTATTGATGTATTTTGACTAATGTTAACTGACCTAGGCACTTCTTCTCAGAGTTAAAAAAGGAGATTAAAAAGGTTTACTATTTCACTCTGGCCTTTGTGCAGTGATACAGTGCTTAGCCCTGGAGCACCGCGGAGAATAGTGTCAGTTGAGTCTTTTTGTGAGGAAGTTCCTTTTGAATGGAAGAGCTGCTGAATGGCAGCATCTGAATAAAAGGCCTTTGTTGAACTAAAGGATAGTTTTTTTATAGATGCTGATGGGGCAAGTTGCTGTGTGGAGTTGGCGTGGAAACTGGTCATCCGCTTGCTTGGTACCTCGCTTGGGGGTCAGACCCCCTGCCATGCTGGACACTGGACGGAACGCGTCCCGCTGCAGAGGTTTGCACACAAAAACCCACACAGGCCTCGCTCTCTGTTTTTAAATGGGAGGAATAAGGCCATGTCTCAAACTGGGCCCTTTTCACTTTATAGTGCACTGTTTT
>JBBPDE010000134.1:23793422-23805730 GCA_037974605.1 Nannopetersius ansorgii
ATATATACGTGTGTGTGTGTGTGTGTGTGTGTGTGTGTGTGTGTTGTTGTTGTGAACAGTTTCTCTTTAGCACAATAGAAAATATTTTTCAAATGTATAAATCAAAATACACAGGTGAAGGTTTTTCTTTCTATGTATCAAATAAATAGTAACTGTGTGCTAAACTGCAGGATGTGAAGTATGTACACGTTTTCTCAAGGAACAGTCAACACAATATGTTGTTTGACAAGGGGTGCCCAAATAAATGTTTATGTGTAAGAAAGAAGTCTTGCCGATCACATTCAGTTCCCAGCATGGAAAGAAATGTGTCTTGTAAAATGAATGTTGAGGCTTGAGAATGCAGGGTTGGTCCGAAATGTGCACAGTCTTGTGAAAGTGCTCTCTTTATTGCTGTTGGGTGCAAAGCGCGGCAGCACTGTGGTATGCATGGGGCTTTTTTTTTTTTTTTTTTTGTGAGGCAGATTTTAGAAAGCCTTCTTTAGAGGCCGGACAGAGCCAGACAATCAGCTTAATTCCTGCGTCCAGGCCACTAATGAATACCCCTGTGTGTGTCCGGCCCACAGAGGGAGCGGGCCTGAGCACGAGTCTCCACGACTGTCAGACTCGATTTAGAGTTGCTTTGTTTGATTTGTTTATTAAAGTTCGCAGGCTTCTGGTGTTTTGCATTGCAGGGCGATCACACTGGTTTATGTTTGTGTTCACATGGGCAGCTCTTGTTTAGTATCTAAGCACATATCTCCTCCTATTTCAGGGAAAGGATCTGGATCTGTAGTGTCCCAGTGCAAGCACAAGCCAGCGATGGACTATAGCCGAACAGACGCTAACCTGGCTTTCCCTGCAAAACTGTCACCTTAAACCAGACCCGGTCCGCAGAATGCTGAGTCCCATTGTCCCCTATAGTAAGTTCAACCCTGTTTTGTACTTTAATGCTATTTTCATGCAGCAAGAAGCCACTGAACAGCGCTGACACAGCTCTGTCCATGTGAAAAACATTTGAACAGTATTACAAGTGTTCTGAATGTAAACACTATGTAACTAACCTATGCATGCTCTGCCTACAAAATGCCATCTTTCATTGCTATTGTTGGGAGGTAGGACAAGCTTTACAAGACCAAAATCCTGTTTAACTTGTAATGACAACATGGAATTCTGTTTTTTTGCCTGTGCTTTGCAATTGTTACATTGTTCAGAGAGAACTGTGTGTTTTTGCACACTAAAGCTTATTTTGCTACAACAACAAATACAAATCATTTTTATATCAGTACGGCAATTTGATAAAGCATGATTTTCAAATTGCAAGATCTGTAGTCTTAATGATTTACTTATTTTAATTAACAGTCAAATAATAGTGAATCTGAATAAATAAGATTGCAATAAGACCCCCCACCACCAAGGTATATCCTCTAATTCCAGTTTATTCAGTGGAATTCCATAGAGAATCCCATTGAATGTCCAACAATTGCTATGAAAGGACAGACATTTGGGTGAAGCGCATTTAGATCTGTTTTGAGGAAAATATTACGAACATGCAATATCAGTTTTATACTTACTGAGTTATTAATAGTAACCGTTCAACTGCTGAGTTTTAAGCCTGGGGTTCAACTAGACATTATAAGATGAAATGATAAGCCTGACGTTTAAGGGGTTAAAGTACCTGAGTTGGCCAAGACCCTTGCGAAAAAGTTTGTGTTTCATGTTAGAAAGGGAAAAAGGAAGAGGAGGGTGTATGTTTGTGTGCTCGTGTCTTTGTGTGTGTGTGTGTGTGTGTGTGCGTGTGCATGTTTTTGTATGTGTGTGTGTGCATGTGTGCGTGCGTGTGCGTGCGTGTGCATGTTTGTGCGTGTGTGTGTGTGTGTGTGTGTGTGCGTGCGTGCAAATGTTTGTGTGTGTGTGTGGGCGCGTGCATGCGTGTGCATGTTTGTGTGTGTGTGTGTGTGTGTGTATGTGCGTGTATGTTTATGTGTGTGTGTGGGTGTGGGTGTGGGTGAAGGGGGTTGATGGCTTTAGCAGCAGAATCCCTGCAGTTCTGACAGTGTCATCTCACAAACTCCACTCAGCTTAGCAGTGCTCAACTCTCCACTCACACACCCACCCATGCATGCACGCACACACACACACACACACTCACACACAGTCTCCTCACTTCTCTTTGCCCTAATAACTGACGTGTCCAGTTTTAGCCCCCATTCCAACCAACCCCCCCAAGCCCCCCCGCTCCCGCTAGGCTTCATTTGAGCCCATCGCTGGCCCTCTCCAAAACAGCATTGTTTGTTAGCCAGCATGGGGTTTTTTCTCAAGCAGAGCAGCCTGAAGAGCTCCTTTAGCAGCTCTCCTCAGCTCCACTCCTTTCTGGTTTATCGCCGTGACAGCTACATGAAAGCAGGGAGAAAAATCAAACCCCACCGCCATGTCCAATCAATCTGAGATGTAATTACATAATAATGAATGGCTTGGAGCCCATTTTTATCCTTATCTGGAATGTGTTCCAGGCATGTAAATGTTATCTGTATGTCACCATATCTGCTGTCACCATAACATCTACAGTCCATTTTGAATAAGTTATTTCTATGCCAAAACCAACAACAATGTATTTTTGTATATTAGTGCCATATTACTATGCTGTATAACACCACAGTAATAGGAAACTCTCAAGCCCTTTTCATTCTATTGCATGATCTATAGAGAGAAGATTCAGTACAAAAGAAAGTACTGACACGGAACTATCTGCTGACTTTATCAGCTCTGCCGATCTTGCCGTTGTTAAAATGTTGCAGTCGCTCAGAGCATCTTTTGTGTTGGAATTCACTTGATGGCTTAAGTCTGGACATGTCAGTTTAGTCAGATCTTTGTAAAACAGTTCTTGACAAGTCACATTTTTTTAGTCTCGTCTAAAGTGACATGACCACAATGGAAGCTTAGCCCTATTTTACCCTGGATCTGTATAATCTCTTCTCAGATGTAATGCTCACAACCCTGTGAGTCCTATACATCAGACATAAGATGTTCCGCAATGTCCAGTATTTACAACTGCTTTTCTCTGTTTTCCTTTCCCGATACTTTTACCATGTGTGTGTATGTTTCGAAGAATGTCGCGAAGACCTTGCAGAATGTTTCTCATTCCTCAAAGACGTCTTTTTGCATTGCATCTTTACTCTCATTGTCTAATGTGATCAGAGTATTTGGACAGAGCCGGTTCATTCAGTGTCGCAGCAGAAAGGGAACTGGTCTGGTCTTTGTTGGTAAGAGCTGGCGTGGCCTGATAGGAAGACACAAACAACTGTTTGTGTATGTGTATGTGTGTGTCTTCCTAAGCATGTAGTGTGATGTTAGGACTGCACATGCAGGTGTTAGATATCCCTCATGTTTACTCTCTAAGCACTTAAATACAGGCAAATTCCTCCCACCAGCCAACCCCCCTCTAGCTTTCACCAGCACTAAGATATTATCACTGGCTTAAGAAAAGTTCATATATGCAAAATGGTATAATAGAAAAGAAAAAGTATTTTTAAATAAACTTATTTTATCATTATGTACTGCTCACTCACTGTGTATGGAAGCTGGACCTTGCAAATGGCATAAAACATCAAAGAAAAGTGAAGAACTTGAGTTGGAAATGGATGACTTTGTGCTCAGTGTCTCAAGCCAAATCTCAAAATGCCACCTAACCCCAATGTAGTTCACTCTGTGAACCAAGCTTAAATAGCTTAAACACTGCACTATATATTGCACTATATGCCACACGGCTCTTCAATAGACATATTATGCACTGTTTAGATCAAACAGTCATTATTTTAAGACGCTTGTTGTGAACTATGTAGCAAGTAGTCATCCATAGGGGATTCAGCCGGAGACATCTGAACATGAGCCAGCGTGGTATACATGTGAATAGTGTCACATCCATGCTGGAATTTTCTTTGTGGAAAGAGCCAGTATTCCCAGCACCAGAATCATCTTCTGCCCACAGAGCACAAGCACTGATATTTTTCACACTCAAACTCTCATACACACTTTCATAGAGATACACAGTATATAATGGGGTCTCATACACACATGCATACAGGTCCCACATGCTTTCATGCAAATACACACTTTGTAATTGGTCTCATACACTTTTATGCAGGTACATATTTTGTCACAGAGCCTTATTCCCACATGCATACTCATACACACTTTCTCAGACACTTTAATGCAGATACACACTTTGTTGTAGAGACTTTTGCATCATGGCCATAAATCTAGGTGACCTCAATATCAACCGGTACCATCAACCATCGATGCACATATTCTCTCACGGTCTTACACACACATACTCACAGATATGCACACACTGCTGTCTGTTTTTCCTCTCACATGTACATTTATATACAAACACATTATCTCCTCACCACCTGCGAGTGTTACCTCTCTTAGACTTTTTAAACAGCAGTCCTAGGCGGACCTGGAGGAAATCTGAGAGGATTCCTGGGGCCATGGATACTCCTGCAGGGATTTGGTGCAAAGAATCTGTAATCTGCACTTCAAACATGCTCCTAAATCAGTCCCAGGCCAGCAACCCACGAGTGCCCTAACTCTTGGTGCTCAGCGTATATATATCCCTCCTTCTTTTTTTGAAGAGCGAAACAAATGCAGCCGCCACTTCTTCCTCTCAATGACCTCATTCCTTCCCTGCCATGCAAAAAAAAGGGAAAAAAAAAAAGAAAAAGAAGCCCTGGCCTGTTGAAGCGCTCTGATTACATCTGTTAAGTCATTAAGGCTTTTGAGGGCGCTCTGAGGGAAAGGGGCACACTGGGTGCTTCTGGAACAACGTAACGATGAGCCTCCAACACATCTACACTAATGAGAGCGGCGGGCTGAATGCAGCTCTGGAGGGGTGCATGGGGCCCTTGAGTAAACAGGCGGCATGCTGGAGTGCCTGTGTGAATGAGTGAGGGGGTCATTAGTGGCGGGTGTGAATGGGCTTTAATTAGCCCTTGGTGCGCTGTGTGGGACGGAGAAATAACGGGACTCATAGAAAAGAAGGGGTTAGAGATGAGCTCTGCTTCATGTCCACAGTTCACACTCCCCTCGTCATCAACTCTCCGTCACGGAGGCAAGCTCATTAAGCTCCCACTGCAGTTACACTCGTTAAAGGGAATGTTTGGTCAAAAATCAAATGTACACAATTTGCTCATTACCCCAAATGATGTCAATAACCCAAGATATGAATGGTGTCTTGGGTCAGCCTTTTTTGTTTTACACAAGTAATGAAAGCTTTCATATATTACTTAGTAGAGTGCAAGACAGCTACTACTCTTTTTTTTTTTTTTTTAGCTCTGCAGTGCCCTTTTGTCCATTTCTGTAGATAACAGCATGGGATGCAGAATCAGAAACCACATAAACAAGTCTATTAGAGGTTACTATACAACTTGAACTGAAAGTGGTTGAGAATGTAGGCTTTGCACAGTGATAAGTTGAGAGGTGTTAACTTCTATTAGTTGTCAGCTAAATTAGCCTAATAGCTCCAATGCAAAAAACTAAAGAAACAAACGAGTGCACCAAACATGTCTTCGCTAATCTGCCACAATTGAGGCAAGACTCTGCAGGTTGCATTTTTCATCAAATGTAGCACTTTAAAGATCAAACATTATAAAGAGTTGTTTGGGCTTCATGCCTGCTGTCTGCTCGCTGCTCCTCAAGCAGCTGCTAGAGGGATCTGAAAGCTGCAGGTCCCTCTGTGGAACTCTTTGTGGTTCTCCTAATTAAGGCCTTGCCAAGGTGAATTATGAAAATAGACATGGCCCTTGCACAGCACCATGTCTTGATCTACTTTTTAGCGTGGTGCCTCTAAAACCGCACAGTGAACTGCCCCCACTTTAAGCCGCAATCTGTTCATTCACTCGCAAGCGTGCAAACAGAAAAATCCCGAGCCGCTTGTAGAGTCAATAAATAAACAGAAAGAGAGAGACAGAGAAAGAGAGAGAGGCCAGGGGATTTGGCAGAGGGGAATGCAACACGCACGGGGGACCGGGAGAGGGGGCAGGGAGGGAAGGAGGGAAAACAGGAGAGAGAGAGAAGGATTGGATGGAGGAAAAAAGGGGGGAGATGGAGGAGAGATTGGGTGAGGGAGACAGATGGAGGGGGTGATTGGTCATCACAGAGCCTTAGGACAGCTGTTCTTTGATATATTAGTGGACACAATGACCTAAACCCAGCCTGCAGCCACAGAAAATAGGGACCCTGTTTTTCTTAAAGGGGAGGGGTGAGGGGAGTGCCGGATTTTTGGCCATTTGTGGACATGAATTAGCAGGCTGGGGTGGGTGGCGGTGGGGAGGGAGTGTTGGTTCTAAAATTATGAGCATCTAGTAAGACATCCAGCCATTCTGTGCAGGGCTAAACATACTTGAATCAAATGTGTATGTAATTTCCTTTAGATTAAAAGAAGTGTTGAAATAATATATTTTATTCCAATTGAAGTGGTTTGCACACATTTGAATAAAAAGTGCACTTAGAGTGTAAAACTAAATAAATATTAATTTGTTGTTCTTTGTAAATGTACATGTATTTTGCATGTGTACTTTGGTTATAGAAGTTTTTTTCTATGTGGCTCTAACAGATCAGATTATATAATATATACTAATATTATATTAATGTTCTCCTTTTCCCCAAATGCATAAACACATGTTTATTCATCAGAAAATAACAGCAGTGTGCATGTTATTATCATTGTGCATGACTTCATACAGCTGACATCCTTGGAAAGAAATACTATATGTGCACAAGGGAGAAATCCATCCACTGTACTGGGTAGTCTAGTTCCCTGTGAGAAATACACAATGCCTGCAGGATTAACACCATTTTTCCTTTCCCACAGTGCACTTATCGTTCTTTATTTCTCTCAGTGTAAACAGCATGCGGTCTATAATCAGGACAGATCAGGAATGATTTAACGCGGCTGGCTACACTTACAGTTGGGAATACGCGGAGGAGCGATAATGCCTTCAAAGCTCGGAGATTACAGAGAGCTGCAGAAAGAGAGGGAGCGCGCGAGCAGAGATACAGGATAGAGGAGATCCTTCACTGCCACTCCAGTAGATAGGCTTCCTCCTCCTGGGAAGCCTGCAAGGCCTGTGTGAATAGAGGCCACTGGGCAGCAGGTGTGAAAACTCATAAGAACCCTCAAACTCTTCTGTTATTACATCTTTTTAGGGCCATGAAAGAGGGAGCAGATGAGCTCCAGAGAATCGGAGAGCAAGCACGGTGCTGAGATTAGGTTTCTTTTGATTGATCACGTTGCTGTGACTAATGCATAGATTTATAATAATTTTCTAAGCAAGCCCCAATTATGCATGGCTTATAAATAACGACAGTCTGTTGTCCGGTGCAGGGGCATCAGCCTAACAATGTCAAATTAGAAGCTGCTTCTGGACACATACTTGTCCAGTCTGACACTTTATCAACTTTAATACCTGCACAGAGATCACTTTTGTTGTGCTTTTTACAAGTTTTGACCACAGGGTTAGTAGAAAACAAATGTAGAGCACAGTGTTGAAGTTACGGGTTGTAATGTGGTGCAGCTGTATTCGATTTTAGAGCTTTCCTCTTACATACCTACTCGGACTCGAGCAATAACTGTTGGTAGAGTATATTCAGGCCAGAGCATGCACCGGGCCCATTTCCGCACAGACAAAATCTTTTATCTATTATCTATCTGAAAGACAAATATCATTCCACATTAATCATATGAAAATGATTTGCACATGTAGGTGACATTCATATATGTGATGTGTTTTTTTACTGAAAGGTAATCATACTGGAGGAATAATTTATAAACCAAAAATTGCACATTTTTAGAAGATGTGGGACCCAAATTGTGGCCCACAAGCCAAAGTCAACCTACAAAAGTGGTTGATTTGGCCTTCCAGGCCCCAACCCATAACCATCGAGACATATATTTTTATTTATGTTTAGAAAACATGTAAAAACTATAACTATAAAAAACTATATGGGGAACATATCAGTATTGCGATTTTACTGCTACATATTGTGATTTTGATGCCTTTCCCGATATTTTTCTGGACTTGAAGTCTGTAAATATTTTTTCAAAAGGTATATTTACTCCCAGATCCATACACTCCATTTATGACAACTAACCTACAAAAAACAACTTATTTTCCAATCTTAGTTTTTGTGATGTCATAGAACCAACACATTTAAATACATCTTCTTGTTCTGGCTGCAGCAGATTAGCCTCACATATTAAAGCACTGATTTACCAATACCTGTAATGGTTAAAAAAATCTTCTTCTGCAGTATCAGTATTGCTGAGACCGATATTGCGATAGCGATTAGTAGACAATATATCATGACAAAAAATACCCATACCTTGATACACCTCCATTGAAAGAACACAGATGTATCTGGCAGTTATAAGCTTATGGACTGTTGCAGGCAGTGTCTCATGAACAAGAAGAGATTTAGAGACCACCACTGCATTTATAGGCAAGCCACTGTGCCTAGTGTGGAAAAAAACACTAGAGTATTTTAAAAATACAGTGTCTTCATGTACATTTGCAACATGATTGGTTAAAATGTAAAAGTAAATTGCCAGCTTGCTGTTTTGTGCTTTTTGCCCTTGGTCCACTAAAAACATTACACTGTGGCAGGCTAAGACAAAACACTGGACATGCCTGCTCTAGACATCTAGTTGATTAAATACAGTACGAATCTTTTACTGAGTGAACTTTGTTCCTTAACGGTTACATTATTCTGATAAAGACTGTAGGCCCATCATGGTTTTGTATTTCAGTCATGAACCAGACCTGCTGATTCTATGCCCCAAAGAATACATTTAGACTCTGCCCTGCTAAATTGCTGAAAGTGTCTGAAGTCTGCCACAATTTTTGCAAACCTTTCCACCTATACCATTGATCCTCTGATGTTTGAGCTGAATATAAATCAGCTAATGATCGCAGCGCAGGGTCTTGTCTTATCTTCCAAGCACTGACATGATTAATTCATGTAAACAAGCCTCCTTTCCTTTCTTGCCCCCACTTTGTTTCCCAATCTTTCTCTTCTTCCGGTGGATAGTTTTCGTGTTTCTCTTTCCTGTTTTCCATCTGTTTTCCCCTCCATCCTTCTCTTGGTCTGTTCTGTGTCCTTTGAGAGTCTTTTTTAGTTCATTTTTGATGCTTTCACACTTATATTTTTTCAGTGTGTAAAAGCGATGAGATTGGGAGATTGATGGTGTTTGAGTGACAAAGGCTCTCCTCATCTTTACTTTTTTCATCTTCAGGCCGGTCTGCTGGACTGTGTGTGTGGGGGTAGTGGTGTGTGCGATCACGCCTGATTAGATTGATTCCTCCTGCTCTTGTTCACCACCAGTCTCTCCACACTCCACAGTCAGGCTGCTTTAATGGTCGCCTATCCCAGAAGGCATGTTGAATCTGAGCAGGTTTTGCTCTTTGGGACTGGAAAACAAAAGTGGACCAAACACGGAGGGACAGAGAGAGAGAGTGTGTATGTTCCCCAGGGGAGCTGTGAAACTGCAGAGGGTTCCAGCCTGTTCCTCTCACGTTACAAAAACACTGTTCTCACTCTTGCACATTGGCTCCATAGTCTATAACCAGTAGATCTTCCAGGCCAAATGCACTAATTGACTATGTTATTCCATCAGGAGCTTAAATTACCATTATTGGATCTGTTATGTTGCAACGTTACACCTTTGACTTGTGGGTAGTAACGATGACTTACATCCTTGGGCTCATTTTTCAGTAACTACATTGAAAGCAATGGAAAGTGGCTGCAGTGTTTCTAAAGTACAGAAGTAATACAGAATTACAGTTTGGACTCACCAGCAGGTCATTAAGGGGTCGTTGTGGCATTCAGACATTTTTTGTGTATTCACTGAAGTTCATTGTTGTATGGTGGCCCATTCATTTCATTTGTACTGTTGCCCATGTGATCCTAGTTATTCCACTAGGACTTTAGTTTTTTAGGGGCCCTTCCCCAAGCAAAACTGACAGGGCAAGTTTTGGAGCCCTGTTTTTCTAAAAATGTGGTGAATCTGGTTTGATTATAAGTGAGTGTTGTTCACTCCCTGGTTCTTGGCCAGACAAAGTGTAGATGAGTCAGAAAAAAATATACCAATAGGATACTTGAAGGCATGAAGTAATTAATAAATAACGAAGTAAAATAAAATTGTCGTCATGGGCTGACATCAGATCGGCTACACCCTAAAAATGGGTTCTTTAGCAAAGGCAGGGGTTAGAACCGTGACAGGTTTTCTGACTGTTTCAGTACTTCTTTCCCCGGTTAAATAGTTCTCTGTGAAGAACCATTTTAAAATATAGCAGTAAAAAGAGTTTAATATAGGTATGAGTCAAAGAAACATTCTGATAAGCCCTTTTTCTAAGCCTTTTTAATCTATAATTTTTCCAAATCCATATAGAACATATGTAACCCATTTCCTTGTCACTGTGCAGTTTATTATATACCTATACCTATATATACCTATTGTTGTTGTATAGACCCTCTATGACTAGTCAAAACCTGTTTTTGGACACATGCATTTTTAGAAATACTCAGAAACGTGTATAGTAATGCAGTTTGATGATTATACGTCATTGTATGCCTCACAGTTTAGTCTGTTGCTGTCAGACCTAAACCAGGCATTATGCATCTTCATCACAGACTCCGAAAGAAAAAAAAGATGCAAAACACTCTCACATAGGCAAACTCCCTCAATAAATCCCAGAGCAACACAAAAGCTGTCAGCGGACCTCCGCTGAATAGATTAATAAGATTTCCATAATTAGGCAGGCTACTGACAATAGGATCCTTCTCCTTTGTCTCAGAGCCAACAGGATTGTCAGGCTAAGGGGACGTCTGCTGGACTGGCTGTCCCCAACAATGGCTCTAGAGACAGTAAGGCGGTCAGTGGAAACATCTGTCCCCCCTGCCATCCTTAAACCTGTGCGGAACTGCCACGGCAAGTCTGCTTCCTCACACAAAGCAGCCTGGTGGAGAGTGCCCTTCTTTTCTTAATCTGAAAGCTCTGCCTCTGTTTACTTCTGCGCTTTCCCATGTTGATTATGCCCATAGAGTGGGCGTCATGTGACCCAGGCTGGTCATACGGCTATGACTGTGTGTTTAGAGAGGCGTATGTGGAGCTTAGGTTTAAGCTTGGCATAAATGATGTTGCTTGATTTCCAAGGGTCCAGCTTTTTGAAGGATCGTTCTATAGAAGAACTTATAGCATTCATTAAAGGGGTACTCCAGTGTTTTTAACCTAATCTCTGTTGCATTTGTAGTGTATGGTTGATTACTACAGATGATGAGTATAATGAGTTTCCCTGTACTTAGAAAAGAACCTGCTGACGTGAAAGTCCTATTCAATTGAGGCCAGTGGGCAGATGCTTTAGCACCTGCTCATTGGTTTCCATTCTGAGTGTGTGTTCTCTGGAGTATTCCTTTAATAGCAGAAAAACTCATATGTGCTATCGAAGAACTTGTATGTGTTTTCTTAATATTTTCTTAATAATATTTGTATTCATGTTTTGATTTTACAATAATTTAGCTCACCGCAATCCACCCGTGTTGTCCTTTTCTCTCCCCATTTTAATCTCCCCATTTGTTCCCCAGGGCTAGTATAAATGAATCTGTGGAGGGGCTATGATTTAATCAGGAGTGAGGAATAAACCCTGGGCAGATTACTGTGAGATCCCTTCGCTGGGGTGTTTTAAACCCCCAGTCTCAAAGCCTTGGACGTAATTCCAAGCCCCTAGCTTTTGTCCGGTCCATTTAATGCTGGACAAGAGAGCATTTAGCGAGGTTTGAGGACAATAGGGACCTGTGTGGTGCTGATGAAGGTCAGAATGTGGAAAGAAGCCTGTTCTTCATCTTCATGTGAGCAAAGATATTTCCTCCCCATCCCAAATGGCTCATCCACGCTGTCTAGTGAGGGCAGTTGGGAGACTGGACAGCAGACGCTGTGGTTGGGTGGGGTATTTATGTGTGAATATGTTTTGTTTTGTGTTTTTTCAGGAGACAAATCTAAAACTAGAGGAAAGCAGAAAATATTCTGCTGTCCGCTATCATTTCTTATTGCAAACTAAGATTATGATTAGAGTTGGGCTATAAAACACTGTTATCTGTAGTAATTTACATATGTATGATGTATACGTGATGTAATCTCACATGTCAGTACTTAAATACATAATACATATTTGCACATACACAAACCACTATGCAAGCCGTGTATTTTAATGGACTGTACTGCAATCTATCCTTGTGTGTGTGTGTGTGGGGGGGGGGGGGGGGGGGGGGATGTG
>JBBPDE010000134.1:23808948-23818948 GCA_037974605.1 Nannopetersius ansorgii
GTGTGTGTGTGTGTGTGTGTGTGTGTGTGTGTGTGTGTGTGTGTGTGTGTGTGTGTGTGTGTGTGTGTGTGTCCAGAACTTGCAAACAAGTAACTAGCAACCAATCTTCAATAGAGCTGGATGGTATAAAAGTATCTTGCATTACTGTAATTGTTGTTACTGTGTAAATATATTAGGGTATGTATTTGAGGCTTTAAATAAAGTGCATGCTATGGTGTATAATGGCTGAAGCTATAGGTCTCGTTAATATATCTTATTATTCTGAAATAATCGTCAACATGCATTTAAATGATATCTTGGATTTGAATGAAGTAGGCAAATGTTTCAGGGACAGATGAGTTTCCAAAATGTACTGTGCACTCAGTCCACACAGCCTGTTTTGAAATCACTGTTTACATGACATCACAAAAACTAATGCATCTGTGTATTAATTCTACAGCACCACACATTCACAAGTTATATGGAATGTTTCAGTCGGGACAGCATTCTGATACCATACTGGATGGTCAATCAGAATGAAATTTTGTAACAGGCATAGTAATAAAATAACGTAAGGGATAAAGCAAGGTTAAAATGGATTGCTTTAGATAAATCATATAAATGTCATAAATGGACCTTAGGAGTATATACAATATACCTAAAAGGTTTGATCCAAAAAAGATATGGGTCCATGATAATACAAGAAAAATATTTTGTTTATAACAAAGCAACATATGGGACATATGCAAATGAAAGATGTTTGAAGTGTAATTTAGTTAATGTTTTTTTTCCCAATTCCATTATAATTACTCCGGCTCACAAATCTCTACTTAGCTCTGCCTCGCCTAACCAGCAGCCGTGCAACTTGCTGAGTGTATTAGACATAATCTTTTCCCTTCAGGCATTTCAGGTTGTGACATGATGTGTTTGTGTGTACCCAGCAGGCCTGTTGAAGATGCACTGGAACCCGGAGCATGCCCAGCCCCTGAGCCAATGGCCTGAGCAGCATTTGGACGTGTCCTCCACAACCTCTTCCCCAGCCCACAAGTCAGAGCTGTACCCTCACCGTGGCCGTGGCTCGTATAGCTATGCGTGGGCCAATGATGACATCTCAGCCTTGACCGCCTCCAACCTGCTCAAACGCTATGCTGAAAAATACTCGGGTGTTTTGGACTCACCCTATGAGCGCCCAGCTGTGGGCGCCTACCCTGAGCCAGGGGCCTTTGGGGCTCTTAATGGGAGCCAGAAGAATGAATTAGAGCCCTGGCCTCTTACGCACAGCACTGATGGAGCTTACCCTTTAGTACCCCCCTCAACCCATGATGCCCTGACTGGCCCTAAGGTAGCACCCACGTCTGCAGGACCACCCGTGTCAGCGGGAAGCAGCAACCTGTCGGACTCGGGCTACAGCGGGAGCAGCTCCTGCAGTGGTCCAAACTCCAGTGAGTACCCCCCCAGCTATAACGGCACCTATCTCTCCTCAGGCTACTGCCCCCAAGCTGGTTCAGCACTTCCCTCTGCTTCTTTACATGCCCTGCAGTCTACTCCCACCCTCGTGTCTAGCTATACACCTTCAGCTCCTGTATACAACTACCCCCCTAGCACCTATCCCCACCAGACCACCCTTGCCCCAACCTACAGCCACCCCACAGCCCCTTACCTGCCCTCTGGCATAGCCGCCCCTACCCCTATTGCCTCAAGGCCCACTGTGGTAGGGGGCAGTTATGGATACCAGAACAGTGGACTGGGCAGCTCTGAGCCTGGGGGCTCCCTGAAGAGGAAAGCCTTTGATATGAGCCTGGATGAAGAGGATGGTGATACCTCGCGATACAGGAAGTATGGCTATGACCCTTTAAAGGCTGGTGGAGATTCACCGTATGGTGTAGGCGACAAAGCAGAATGTCGGAATGTGGGAAACAGCTTTGTAGATCCACAAGCCTTCAAGCCTAGCAAACCCTCATCCCAGTCGGGCCTGGGGAGCGATGAGGCAGGCAAATACAGTGGCCTAAAGCCCATGCTGTCCCCACCCTATGGAACAGCAGGTGATTACAGTCCCCCAACAGCCATGACAGGAGAAAACGGAGTAGAGCATGGCTTCTCGCACAAACGTGCCCCTGAGCAGTTGAAGGGCACAGACCAGCGCCTCCTGGAGGTGGTAAATAGGGAGCTGCTGGACTGCACACCTGCTCCACTGTGGACGGAGCTGGCTGGCCATGGCTGCATCAAAGAGGCCCTTGAGGAGGATCTTCTGTGGCCTGTGCTGCGCCCTGATCCAGCCGTCCGCGCACCTAGAACCGTCCTGCTGTTTGGCCCGCGAGGAGGAGGCAAAACCACGTTAGCCCGCAGCATTGCATCCCAGCTGGGTGCCTCCTTTTACAGGCTTAGTGGCGCTGCGCTGTTGTCCAAGTGGAAGGGCGAGGCAGAGCAGCTTCTAGCCACTCTGTTTTCAGTGGCCACGGCCCGGCATCCAACTGTGGTGCTGCTGAATGAGGTGGAGGTCATTGCGGAGGAGGAAGTTCTCAGGCAGCAGTTGCAGGCACACTTAGAGAAGACCCAACGAGGCCAGGCCGGCCCACTGTTGATAGTGTGCTCCACAAGGCGGCCGGACCTGCTGAAGGAGCCACTCCTGCACTGCGTGTCCAAGCGCTACCACGTGGGACTGCCAGACTTGGGCGCACGAAGGCAGGTGCTGCTGCAGGCGTTGGCACCTCAAGGCTGTGGTCTGAGTGAGAGGGAGCTGGCTGTGGTGCTGCAGCGGGCAGAGGGCTTCTCTATGTTGGAGCTGCAGCAGCTCTGCCAGCAGGCCCTGGCCTCAGCTTCTATACCACCCGGCCAAATGCATGGCCTCCCCACCCCTCTCTCCCCCTCGCCAGCCTTCAAAGACTTTGAGAACGCCTTCTGCAAGGTTAGGCCACACGGAACCCCCAAAGAACCTGACACTTGTATGGAATGGAGCAAGGTATACAGCCACTGAGAGACAGGTCAGCCACTGGATTGGGACTGCTTAATCTTGTTTTCAGTGTTGAGGCATAAAGTCTCATAAATGTTTTTGTTTTTCTTTTCCTTTTTTTGTAGCTACGTACTTGCAGCCAAAAACGTAGGGTTATGTTGGGAGATGGCATTTTATTGGTGAGGAAGCATTTGGATCTAATGCATCCTTTTTTATTTTGTTTTTCTTGGAAACATGCTGTGGTGTGTTGTTTTTCTATAAATATACATATACTTTATTTTTTCCCCAAAGAAATTAAATTTTAGGCATTTCTTGGAGAGGGAGCAATTGTTAATTGCTTGCATAAACGATAGGGAATCCAAAATATAGGAATTTCTTTAGGATTCCAATTAGCCTTGATTCTGGAATGAACCTGGATAATTTACATTTTTGAGAAATCCCCCATTAACTGCAACTTTCAGAATTCTATTTATTGCCAGTCCACTCCAATGGCATTATATTTCTTGTTATTTTTGATTTACTCCAAATTGATCATTTGGTGATAAAGGGCTTGGGGTATGTTGGAGCAAACAGAATGTTTTTGACCAAAAAGAAATTTATCAAAGAAGCACCATATCGCTTTTGAATAATATCTGCCCTATTGACAGCATTTTACCAAAAGGCAACCGCAATTATGCAACCTGTTTATAACCAACAGTATTCTGCAAAGGAAGGAGAAGCTGTTAGACCGTGGTCATATTGTGTGCACTTTGTCAAAGCATGGTCTTTTTAAGAACAGTGCATTGCTGTTCTTATGCATTGCTACCCAAATAGTATTAAGATATAGGAAGTAAGACGAGAGAGAGACTGGCCCTTACTGTCTGCACAATCTTCTCTGTACACTGTACACTGGGGGTATAAACCCACAACCCTCAGACACAAGTTCCTCCAGTTCATTTTACATTCCTCACACAATTTCCAATTTCCTGAGACAGTTGCTTTGGACTCTGGAAAAAACCCACAAGAACAAAAAGAATGGGTTCCTCAGACGTCTTGTATTCTCTTCTACTTCCGCTTTTTTTTCCTTTAGTATATGTAGTCTTGTTTGAAATACTCAGGAAGAATTTCTTTACCTCAGAAATGATAAAGAATGTATGTAACCTTAGGGTCTTAGTAGTAACGAGCAATGAGGTGTTTCAGTGGAGACAAACCTGTCACAGGCCTGCACACACACTGCAGCCATGGTATTACCTCATAGGAGAAACTTGAAAATGCTACAAAGACTAACATTGAATGTAATTCAGGTATTTCAGAGGATATCTGATGCCATAAGAAAATCCACATTTTGTAATTCTATATAAATACATATTTCCCTCATCCTTTCCCTTTATTTCTGATGTAGATTTCGATGGAGTGATGATTGTCTTCATGAAATGTTATCGTAGATAGCAGACCAGATGCTACATTTTGTTGGACAAACTGTTTCGAAAAACATCTTATTCCCTCTCTTAAAGTATTTGTAAGTATCAGTACAAGTACATTTAAAAACCAGTGGGTCAGAGTTGTTAGCAATTACTGTCAGTTTGATCTACAAATCTACAAAGTTAACATTCAGCAACCCAAAGATGAATCAGAAGACATTCGTATGCAATTGGCAGCTAATCATGTCTAATAATCGATTGTAAATGTGTGTCACACTGCCGTTTATATGTACACATGTTGCGGATACAGTCACCATGTAGACAATCCAGAAGGAGCAGCTTCTCACCAATGTTAGTTTCTCTGTATTCTGGCATTTACGGCAATGCCACAGATTCAGCATTATAAATAGTCAAAAAAAAAAAAAAAAAAAAACAACCAAAAACACCATCAGCATTTATTTTGCATACACTTTTACATAAAAACAGAACAGTTGCACCATAGGCATTGTCAAACAAAAATATACAGATACCATTTTAGACCATTATATTTAAACATGTAATACAAACTTGCTACTGTAGGAAAGCTCTGAGAACATTCTAGACATCTGTCAGTGTAACTTAGTTTTGTAAAATTTGTCAGTCCATGAAATATTCACACAAAGTAAAGGACAGATTGTGCTAAAAATAGAAGCCCAAAAAAGCGTTGACAAGATTTTCTTGTGATGCCGATGATATGTGCCCATCATTTCCACACAAATAAAAAAACTGCATGAACACAGTTATTGCCAAACTGAAAGACAAGATTGTGTTGATGTTACACAGGTCTGTGGTTTTTATGTGGAAGTGACGAACACATTTCAATCGAGTTCATGCAGTGCTGCAGTTTTTTTCAGTGTGGCGTGATGGGGCTACATTGGGCTTGTGTGTTGGGTTGGTTGAATGGCCTGTGGTGTGATGTAATAGCACTCCACACCCACATCCCCACCCCCAACTGGCCATGTGCAGCCATGTGGCTAACTGTCCCCTCCCCCTCCCCCCTGCTCCTCCACATCACCACAGCCTTTTTGGAGTAGCCAGTAACCTTATAGCACCATCTGACCCTTCAGGCCCAGCTGGTGGCTTCAGTCATTGCCGTACAGGCGGGTCAATCGCAACGATCCCTGCAGAACATATTGATCTGTGTCAGAGTGACGGAAAACTACAAAGTTCAGCAGACTTGCGCGATCTGTCTAGAACTGTCTGCAATATAGACCACTGGCCACTCCTAGTCACAGAGCACTGATAGATGCTTTATGGGACAATTGTGAAGTTTTTGTGGCCCCCCCCAAAAAAATTATGGATTATGGAGGGAAAAAACATGTTGCAAATCTTTACAAATACAGGCCTAACTAATTAACAGTTTGTTCAACAAAACTGGCATTTATTAGCTGTTTTTAATCCATTAGTACAGTAACTTTGTTCTTGGTTCTTGTACATTTTCTGTAACCATTTCTACCTCGTTTTTTTGCGACATATTGTACATGAAAGTATTTATTTCATGTCTTTTTTGATGTCTGTTTAAAAAAATGATAATGTTCTTGAACTGTAATGGTCTACCTCAGAAAAGACTGTATTTTAAGAGAAAAGTATCACACAATATTAAAGAGAATATGTCAATGTTTGGACTCACGCTCTTTGTGGTCGCGGCGCTGATGTTGCTCTAGTTGGCAACCCACCAAGACAAACTGCCTAACCTCACTCCTCACTTATATCCTCTTCTGACCTCAGCACACAGGGCAGCCAGGTCACCTCAATTCATGAGTCGGTGATCCATTGACACAAAACTGGAAGAAGATTTTGGACACCCGCTGATCTAGAGACATAAAGTAAAATAAACGTATTTCTGGTAATGGTAAGAGCTTTATTTTGTGGTTTAGGTGTTAAATTACAAGAAAGACATTTAGTCAAGAGTATTCAGCTTGTCTGAACTGTACTACTGCTCTATTTTCATAAAATTTCCCAATTATGTCTGGCTTTTGGCAAAGCTGGGGGAGCCACTGAAGACAAAGAGTAGTCTTTTCTATGGCTATGAAAAAGTCAATGTAATTAAAAGGGGATTCCATTTATTTCTACATAATTTCTACATGATAATATGTTTAAGGGGTAAACAGAATCAGTTCCAAGTTCTTTTCTGGATAAACATACTAAGTCAGGGACATCACAGTGGTGGTGACAGGGACCAGATGCCCAGTGTCATTAATGAGTTTAAAAGCTACATCACAGAAGAGTAGTAATTAAATATTTAGCAATCCACTGCCTGATCCCTGGGATATTAAGATCATTTAGAGAGAAGTTTGATTTAAAATACACCCCCCAAAAAATAACTTTATATAAAATAAAGGGGGCAGCTGGTGCTGTAGTGGTTAGGGCATTCGCCCTGCGATCAGAAAGTCATGGGTTCGATTCCCAAGACCGCTAGGCACCTCTGAGGTACCCTGAGCAAGGTAGTGTCCCTACACACTGCTCCCCAGACCTGTGTTCCTGCCTGCCCCCTGTTTCACTTGGTGGGTGGGTTAAAGGCAGAGGTTGAAGGTGCTGTGGTGTGTTCACGTATAACAGAATGGTCCCTTTCACTTAAAACAGTCAGTGTCAGTTCCTATAACCAAATCTGTTTCTTTACAATAAACATTTTCATATTAAATCATTGTGAATTCTTTGTTTCTGTCATATTTTATAATCATGCCGATTTCCAATTGGACATTCTGAACCTTACTACTGTTAGTAGAGTCAAGGTTATAGAAAAAAAGAGAAACATTTTCATTCTTTAAGGCAATGGTTGATGAGGTGAGTGTAAAGCTCTCCAGGAACGTCCACCATAAGGATGATTGAAAAAGTCATCCTTGTCTTATTAGAAAACAGTCAATGAGGCCAATAAATCTTAAACCATCATTAGGTTTGTGTTTGGATTGCTTGGGTAAACTGGACTATAAACAGTTCCCTTCTTGCTAAAGGCTAATTACTCTCTGTCGGATGAAATAATTGTCATAAACACACTAATTCAATAAGCCACTTTGAGTCATGAGCATAGAGAGAAAGAATGTGCCGTAACAGAATCAGTGCGTTCTTGATGGAACTGAGGGCCTGTAGACAAGCAAATCTTTCACTTGGAGAATTTGTTTATCCATAAAACAGTGTAGCGGGCAATTATACGTTAACACATAATCTAATTATACTAGCAATTTATAAGTTTGCTCATCTGTAGTCTTCGCAGAGAGACCACCCAGTATCTTGGAGTGGTATGCAGCATAACTGGACTGTCTGAATATTTTAGCTGTAACTGTAGCAAGTGATTAGTCAGTGCAAAGGAATGGCAAAACCTCACTGAGCTATTTTCTCTTTGCGTCCAGTGTCCCGCCAATTAGTCAGAGATTTAAATTAACAGCCTTTACTACAACATCACAGAATGCTGATGAGTCGCCCCAGTTTTCATGCACCCATGAACTGATATAAAAATTATAGCACTGTGCTAATGGCGTTGCCGCAGTGTGTTCTTACATCAGAGTCCCTTATATTACAATATTGCAGAGCACATTATGCAATCCAGTTAAAGACATATTTGCCTCATCTGTAGCTGTTCCCAAATCATGAATCAGTGTTGTGCCTGTTAATAAAATATTGGTACATTTGCATGAGCAAGCACAAGCACAATCAGGTTCAGAATGACTTTATTAGCCCAATACATTTGCATGCAGGATAAGAACGGGCGCTTACACAAAAGGACAATACGGAACAAAAATACAAGCATAAAACCATAAAGAATTTAGCAAATGATATGTTGTCCATGATAAAATCAGAGCTAAAGTCATTAATTACTGGATCTTTACGTTATTCATATGTACATGCTCTTCAACCAGACAGTAAATTAAAGTGTGATAGGAACTGCTTTCTGGGTAACTCTTAGTGTTTGCTCTCATTTTAATGGATCTGTGTTTGTCTGTCTTTATCAACCATGCATATTTTTGACCTCAATATAATTTAAAAGGACAACTGGAATTCCATAGAACATATTGTGCCAGAGGCTTATCACACTGATGAAAACCAGCGAGGTCATGTCCAGTTTAACTCTGCATTTAGTTCTAGTGGTATTGCATAGATAAGAGAGTGGGCCACTTTTTAGGAGAGGTGTAATAATACATGAAGCCAGAGATTCTCAATACTTTCACATAAAACACAGTTGCTATTCACACAATATTTTGACAGAATGAGAAAATTATTACTGTTCTCATACTTGTCAACCAGGCAAAGTGCGTAACAGAAAAAGGCAAATGAGATTCCATGGAATGGAATTTTCACATACCCACATGCAAAACATGTTGCCTTTCTTTGAGAATCTTCCATACAGCTTAACCATGAAAACTCATTGTTAAAACCAGCTTTTGACTTAAGCAATATTTTCATTAAAGAAGACTTTTAATGAATATTCATATTGGACCATAAAAAAGCATTAACACGGTCTTCATCTCTGAAAGTTTTGAGTATTGTGCCAGAGGCCTACCCCAATGATCAAAACCGCCAATGTCATTTCCAGTTCAGCTCTGCATTTAGCTGTAGTGGTGTCTTTAGCCGAACCTCTGCATATAGGTGCCCTTGTCTCTGGCTCTCCATTGTCCTGTCTAGCCTTGATACTGACAAGGTTGACATCAGAGGAGAGCCCTGACACCGGGTGAGTTAGGGCTGCCAGCTGGTAGCAATCAAGTCTATTTTGAAGTCAGGGACACATGGACCCCCAGGGCCAAAGCCGTAACTAGCCCAACCTGTAGCCCCCTCTCCCCCAAACCTCTAGTTACCCAGTCCTGTGCTATTGATTCCAGATGTGCTAACCCCTCAGTAAAGGAACTTTACCTAAGAGGACCCTGAAATAATCACAGCTTCACAAGCTCTGATGAAGGGGCCTAAGAATGCAGTGGAAACTTCACCAACATAAGAAGGCTTACTTCTGCCCACTTCATTAAACTGGTAGAGGACACCAAAGGGTCAGGTAACATCACTGCATATGTAGACAAAAAAAGGTTCCTGTCAATGATCCATAAAAGGTACCTTTGAAGTACACACACACACACACACACACACACACACATATATTTATAGTTGTATATATATTTTTTTCTAGGTTCTTCAGGGGCTCCCAAGTCTCACTATCATCAGGAGGCCAAAACAGGACAATCAGCTGCTCGTTCTAATTTTGGGGGAAGTCTTAGCTAGTGGTTGGAACTGGACAGAATTAAAAAAAACTTTACGACTGATTTCCCTTGTGACTGATAAATTATTCTATATAGCATCTAAAAGGGGGCCACTATTGTCCAAGAACCTTTTTCTGGTACTATATTAAATTATTTTTGCTAAGAATGTAAGCTGCATTGTTAAATGTGCAGAACTGGTTTTTGCCTCATTCTCAGGATAATCCATGATGGCTTTGTGAAGGAAATAATAAGAATAGGTGTTCTATCACAAAACATTCTTCCTCTTACCAACAGAATAATTGTATCTGGGGTTCCTGTCAAACCCTATCAGCGGGAGATTGATCAGGTAAACCACTGGTTTTGTTTAGGTTTGACTGGGACATGAAAACAATCCCTTGAAGCTCACTCTGAATTCTGCTGACCTATCGCAACAGTCCATGTGAGCAGGCCAC
>JBBPDE010000134.1:23821381-23839938 GCA_037974605.1 Nannopetersius ansorgii
TCGGAAATTTCTGAGATGGTGGGGAGCTGGAAGGAAGAAAATAATGGAGTGGGTGAAGGAAGTTCAGGTATGATACTAGGGATAGATTGACATTAAATGACATTAATGCTTAAGTTTCACAACAACTGCAGCTGTGTAGCAAAAAAAATTATATATATATGTTTTTGTGTACATTTTTTAATCATGATTCATCACATGATTTTCTTCAATTAATCACGTTTGATCGCATAGTTATATCGCAAGTAAATAATGTGTTATTGTGATTAACCGCAGTACTGTTATTATGAAGTTTAGAATATGGCCCAAAAGTCCATGTTCAGTGCTCCAAAGTCGTGTTAGATGTAATTGGAAAAATCTAACAGTGCTTTTAAGTTTCTTGAGTGTATTTCTTTCTCAGTATTTGTTATAGATCCACTGCTCCATCTTCATTCTAGGCTTCTTTCTCAGTCCCCTTTCCCCTGCATCTTCACTCTGGACTTCTCTCTCAGTCTTTATATTGAACCTTTTTCTCCATCTTCCTTTTGGATATCTGATTGTACAGCAACACACCTTCATACACACCATAATATGTCTACACGCCTTCATACACACCCTTGTTCATCTCCATGCCTTAACACGCACCATCGTACAACTATACACTTCATACCGTGTCTCACAGTGTAAATTATATTGATCTTGCTGGAATCACCTGTTAGAAATCATTAGACCATCTTCTCCATTTTCATTTTGGACTTGTAAATGCATGTAGGTGAAAGTTTAAAAAAAAGATGAAAGTTAAAAAAAAACTGAAATTTGAATTAATGTGTGGTCCAGCAATCTCAGCCAAAACCATGAGCCGTCTGAATACGAGTACTACTGAGACAAGCTGAACACAATAAAAAAAAAAAAGTACCTAATATGAGACTGGACTCGAGCACAACAGCAGTACCCCAAAATACAGCCTCTTTCTCTCTCTCTGTGTCTTTTATTCTTTACTTCAGTAGTATAATAGTATAAAAAGTTGTTAAAAATGTACTTTTTTTATCCAGGCCTGCGCCTATTCCAGTACCACAGTTTTCTCCACCATATGCTGTTGAGACTCAAGAAATGTACCCGCCATTCTACCCTGAAAACATGTGAGTCACTACACGCGCTCACACAGGAACACATACACTCACTCAAAACCTAAACAGTTTTTTTTAACACTGTGCATGCTGTCTTATGCCATTCTGTCTCATCTCATTCAGGGATTTTATTTACCATCAATAAATTACAGCTGCACATATCAGATTTGGTAAGTTAGCCCCCCACTTTTTGTTATCAGCAGACAAGATGACCAAATGGAGCTGGAAGATTTGCTCTCGACACTCAACACTTAACTACAATACTATCAAGGACTATGGCCGCTTTCTGCTACAGGAGCCTCATGCAGAAACACGAACGTACTTTGTGGAACATACAGAAGCAAAGCATTATGCTGGAACACCAATGGCAATGGTCACCACTCTTTCTTTGGGGTCTATAATAAGTCAGTAAGCTCTGTGTGGATGGAACTTGGCTTTTCTTTGTCTTATCAAGGATATCAAATGGCCTGGTGCACTAAGGATATATAGAACAGCACACATGCTTTTGTCCCACCTACAGGACAGGCTGTAAGGCATGCAGGGAGGATTGAAGAGTACACTAAGCTGATTTTTTTTATTTTTCATTAAAGTGAAAGAGTAACATGACTATTAAAGGGGCACTCCGGCCGAAATCAAAGACGTAACCTGTGCTATATCTGTCACCTGCAGTGGTGCTACAGTAGTTTCAAGATTTTTAAGAAATCCCCCTTCTGATGATGTATCTCGAATCTTGGAAGTGGGAGGAGCTTCCAAAAAACTACAAGTGCTTTGGGGTAGCTACTCCAAGACAGGAGTTTGAAATGTGTTTTTTCTTTTTGCACTAATATAGAAAAAAAAGCCAGATATCATTACTGCTAGGAAGCTGCATATTACATCTGTATTTATGTGCCTCTACATTAGTGGGTATTCCTGTGATTTAATGATATATTGGCATAATGCATGCTGGATATTGTCAGATTGACGAGGCTGCGCATAGTACAGAATAAAATGAATAAATGCTAGTTTTAGGCCGAAATGTCCCTTTAACAGTGTGGTAGGTGAAGCCTTGTGGTGACTTTCTGTATTCTGCGGTGATCAGGTCATACTGGCTTTCATGTCCAGTTCCTGTTATGCCAAGTCACACATGCAGTCATGTGAGCAAGTATTAATGTGACTTTCAGAAGAAAATCGAAAATACTCCTTAGTGTACCTTCAAGCCAGTGAAGTGATGGATATTCATGGTGTGATGGTCAAAAAAAGATTGAGTTTCTTTATGCCTTATAAAACAGACTACAGGCATATACACCTGTTTCCTTTTTGTTTAAAGCCATTATGAGGAGTTTGTAAAGCCCTTTGCTTCATTATTACAGTGCTTGCAGGGTGAGATTGGGTATATAGTGGTTGTATGATGTATTCGCATAATTCATGCTGGGTTGTTGTTTTAAGTAGTGAACTCAGCCCAGACTTTCCCCATAGAATTCTGTCTTAATGATCTTGAAGCTGATTGTCAGTTCTTGTGTAAAGTACACCTTTCTTCACTTTCAACCTCCCCGCTTATATTTGTTGATCTCATTGTTTTCAATTCTCCATTTTTGCCGTTGACTTTTTTTCTAAGCCTCAGGTGGACTGAATGCTTTAATTTTTTTCAGTCATTCTTTTTCTTTCTTTTGCCACTTGTCTTTTTTTTTTGTTTTCTTTTTTCTTGGTGTCTTTCTTTCCTTCTTTCTTTCTGCAGTTTTATCCCATCTGAATTCTGTGAAATTTCTAATTCCTCATAAATAATATTTTATGGTATTTGTTAGCCTTGCAAGCACTGTTTCCTTCAGGAACATTTTCCTTCAGAGTACATTTACGGCATTTATCAGACGCTTTTATCGAAAGCGACTTCCATTCCCTACCTACAGGGGACAGTCTCTCCCTGGAGCAACTTGGGGTTAAGGGTCTTGCTCAGGGACCCAGTGGTGGTATGCTGAAGGTAGGATTGGAACCCATGACCTCTTGGTCTGGAGGCAAGTATCCTACCCACTGAGCTACTGCCACCCCATGGGTTGCCAAAACTTTTTTTTCTCCTCCTGTGTTAAAAAATAATGCAAAGAATCTTTATTTCACTGGCTGTTGGTTCTTCAGAGCAGCATGTGAAATGTAGATTTTTTTCTGATGATTGTGGCTTTAATCGGGTATTCTTCTTTTCTCGTACATCATAGTGTGGCTTGTATGTACCATATTGTACAAAAAACGTTCTTTTTTTCCAACTACTATTGTGTAGAGTTTTATAATACCCCAAAGAGACTGAACTCCAGAGGACATCCTTATCCTGGCATGGCAGAGGCACTTACTCTGAACTTCTTGTACTCCCTTGTACATATTGCTACTTCGTGTGAATCCATATATCATGTGAATCTAGTGCTCAGTTGTGACCCCATTTTACAGATAGTTTATGGCACTTCAGATTCAGATTGCTTCATGCTGTTTGAGTTGTCCTGAACTAACTGGCCTGTTCACATTCCACTCCATTCCTTTCCTTTCCATTATGAGATGTAGGATGAATGATACAGTTGTTGTGACTGCAAATGAAACTTTTTCATTATTGACTTTACCAATATGACCTTTTCATCGTTTTCATCCTTCATTACTCTGTAGAACATTTACTTAATATTCAGTATTCACAAGTAAAACGTGCTACTCCTGTGATTAGTCCTTAGAAAAGTAACAGTATACAGTCTGTCCTAAAATGACGTGTGCCGCACATTCGTTTATCTTTTGCTTTGTTTCTTTACCTTTCTTTAAGCTAACCTTTCTAAAAGATTTTATAGGGAAGATTGTTGATAAGTACAGAGTTTACAGGTCAGTTTTTCTTTGGCTAGCCTCTTCAGTGACCTTTTTTTTTTGCAGTTTGCTCTTTTCACTTTTTTATCCAAACCTGTGTTGTCGCATTTCAAGGAAAGTTAGACAACGTTTTGCCGTAATGCAGTGTTTTCCATGCATCCTTCAGTCTTTAGCTCTTTTTTCGAGATTCTCTGAATGGAAATGTAATATACGTTCTTCAAGCTATGAACAGTGATGTATTGCCTTGTAATAATACTGTTTTTTTGTTTGTTTTTTGTTTTTTTTTTTACCTTGTACAATATTCTTTTGTGCTGTGAGTGCTTTGTTGGGGGAAATAGCCTGTCAAGATGACATACCAATAAAGAAATAAATTAATAAATAAATAAAAAAACCATGAGCAGCTTGTAGCATTTATGCATATTCCACTTGTGCTAATTACTCTTATATTTTGAGTCAATTTTGAGGTTTAAGGTTTATCACGGACCGTTTTTAACCTGCGGAAAATAATTACATTAAAAAAATATTGACCCCATTAAACAATACAACCCAACTTTCTTTTTCTCTATTTTTTACTATTATGCCAGACTAAGCATGGTGAACAGAAAAGAGCAGGGAATTGTCTCAGGAGAAGTTGTGGAAAAATATCAACAATCTCAAGGCTACAAGTTCATTTGCAGAGACCTTCATGTTTCTTTGCCCACCGTGCACAACACAATCAAGGGGTTTACAACACGTCATTGTAGCTAATCTCCCTGGATGTGGACGGAAAAGAAAAAATGATAAAAGATTGCGACGCAGGACAGTCTGAATGATGGATTAACAGCATCAATCAACATCTAAACAAATTCAGGCTATTCTGCAAACTCAGGGTGTAACAGTGTACCTGAGGAAGCCAAAATCCTTCTGGGAGAACGTCTTGTGGACAGATGAGACCAAGGTAGAGATATCTGGTACAGCACATCATTTACTGTTTACAGAAAACAGAATGAGTCTTATAAAGAAAATGTGGTACCTACAGTCAAAGATGGTGGAGGTTCAATGATGTTTTGCTGCCTCAGGCACTGGGTGCCATGACTGTGTGCAAGGCATCATTAAATCTGAAGACTACCAAAATATTTTGGGGCACAATGTAGGGCCCAGTATCAGAGAGCTGTGTCTGTGTCATATGTCATTGGTGTTCCTGCAGGACAACGACCCCAAACATGAACACAGAGCGCTGGAGAGTTCTGAAGTGGCCAGCAATGAGTCCGGATCTAAATCTGATTGAACACTTGTGGAGAGATCTTAAAATTGCTGTTGGGAGAAGACACCCTTCAAATCTGAGAGACCTTAAGCAGTTTGCAAAAGATGAGTGGTTGAAATTTCCAGTTAAGAGGTGTAAAAGCTTTAGATGGTTATAGGAAGCGATTGGTTTCAGTTATTCAGTTGAGTGTGCCAATCATTTTGTCCAGACCCTTTTTTAAGATGTGTGTGAAATTGTGTCAAATGTGGCTTTTTTCAGGGGTTTTTTTTGTGTTGATCCAATGCACATACAGGAAATAAACGTGTGTATACCAAAACATTTATAACTGCAATAGTCTTCTGGGAGAAATGGTGCATTTTTGGGAAAAATTCCAGGGTTGCCGATAATTTTGGCCATGCTTCTTTCAGGTGCAAGTTTTTTCTCTGACAAGGTGGTTTATGTAGGAATATGCGAATCAAGTCTGCTGTGGCATAGTATTGCATAACATGGGGCTGAACTGCTGTGGTAAAGAAATGCAACATGACACTCCTTAATTAATATTCTGGTTCGAATGCCATTATTATCTGTAATTTCAGTTCCAGTGGACACAAAATATCTGGAGGGAATTTTGGCCTCAAGTGTTCTCTTGACCTTCCGCATAATATCTTTTGAGTGAAAAGTTACAAATATAATGCAGCGTTTGGCATTTTCATTTTAATTTTATCACTGAAACATTCAACTTTTGATAAATACTTCAGATATTTTAGGCAAGCAGCCACAGGCCTTTTTTCTGCTCAGAAAACCAGCAATGCTGGCTGTCACCTGCCAGGTTGGCAGTTCACAGCCTCTGCGTTAGACGGTCAGATTACTCAGCTTAACACGGTGTTGAATAATGTGGGATGCAAGAAAAATCTGAACTTCACTATTTGAAACAATGATCTCAAAACAAAAATGTGTAATCTTTCAGCCTTGGCATCACAGGCACTACTCACTCTCACATTACTAAAGAAGGGACTTAAGATGGCTTGAAATGATCATTTATGTGTATTTGTCTAGTTAATGAACAATTGTTTGAACTTTTAAAAAAAAAAGAAATCTTTACACTGTACATAACATCGTAAGCACAAAATGGTGTCTTGTTCTCAAGAAAACACTGAAGAGAGTCTGTGAAGAAGATCCACTGGATTGAAGGCTTTGGGAAGGCCAGGGCGATGGGGAGGAATCTTTTGCCCTATAGCGCGGGCTGGGCGTGTTACTGATGCCTTCTGGGTTATTTTCTGGTCTCCCTTGTCCTTCCTTCCGTTTTTTAGGCCTGATGGCATTCACTGAGCCTAGGTCAGAGGTGGCCTGCTGTGAGGAACAAGCGGGCTCCAAGAAAGAAAGAGGAGTCGAGGAAGGAGAACGGGAAGGAGAGATACGTGCCAGGGTGAAGCCACAACTTGAAGGTCATTGCACTATGAGTAATATTGGAACATATGATTATGCGCATGCGTATCCCCCAGGAGAGCAGTCGCTGGGGAAACCACACCATTTTTAGTTTCTGATAGAGAAAGCTGACTTTGATGTACTCCCAAGAGGGAACATACATTTAAAAAAACTAAACAAATAAATAAAGTCCCTCTCTGAGCGTGGAAGGAAAAAAAAGAAAAGAGTAGTCACTGCATCTTCATGCACTCACATTTGCTTGAAATACTTGAAATACTTAAAATACTGAGTCGTTTTAGCACAACGAATACAAACATGCTGGGGTCCATGACAGAATCGGAATTTACCTAAAACCACTACTTAAACACACACGATTTTGCCAAACCCAACTAGCCTAAACATTATCTCTACGCTTACAAAGTCATATGGCAGTAGGCGGTTTAGAAGCACTAAAAGAAGCATGTCAGGGAGGAAAAAAAGCAATCGGAACAGCCTCGAACACTGAACATGATGTAAACCCTAAAGTCTTGGAGGTACTCAAGTTTCAAATAAAAACACCAGCAGTAAACATGATTTTGTAAAGACAAGCGAGGAAAAAGGGGCGGGGAGGGCAAGTGCTTGTATCAGAATCAAAGTTGGGCTGAGGTTAAGAAACTACCAGATCTGTTTGGGGTGTTTGTGTTTATTAAAGACATTCCTGTGAAAAAGACATAAATTTTAAAGTCAAATTTCCAGTATATCACCATTAGTAGTTTGTTTGTTTTGTGAATCAGGACATGACAATGGACCAGTGCTAGGTGATGGAGGGGGGTCTGATACAAACACAGTATGAAGGGAATAGAAAAACCAAAATAAAAACTGTCAATAAAACACACGGGCACACACACACAAGCACGCGCACACAAAACTGAATAAATTGCTGGGAAATGCTAATATTGTACATCTGTCTGGAAAAAAAAAGGGAGAAAAGCTCAAATAATACTGAGAGCGCAAACTGTGTGAAATCTGGAAAAGCATGCTGAAGTCCACTGCCCTACTGTAGCTCACTTTTAGAAGACTACAACTGAGAGAGATGCCCCTGTCCTGAGCAGTTTTAGCCACCTGGTCAGCCTGGACTGAGCCACTCCCTGCCACAGCAGATATATAGCGCCGTCCTTTGGTGGCCAAGTCTCTTCTAACCCTCACTCTTAGTCCTGCGGTCCAAAGGCGTGGGAAGGGAAGTGCTGTAGGGGGTGAGCTCTAGGAGAGGAGTAAGGGAGGGGAGATGAAGAGGGCTCTAGCTGCCCCTGATTGTCCAGGATCTGCAGGCAGAATGAGGATGAAGGTGTACTTGATGTGGGTATTCGGGGTGAGAGGCAGTGGGTTGAGAGTGTAGACAGTGAGCTGTGTGAAATGTATATGCATCTCATGAAGTGTTGGGGATAACAAGCCAACCTTTCTTTGCCGCACTTATAGGGCCTGTGTCTTGAGCTCAATGGGCTCCCCCCGGGTGTCTTGTTGACCCTCGACCTCCGGGGGGCGATTGCCTTTGAGCACAGCCAGACGCTCAGACAGACCACGCATGCGTGGGAACAGCATGAAGTCGTACAGCAGAGCACCCATTGCCGCACCAATCATGGGACCGACCCAGTACACCTGTCACAGAGAGGGAGGAGCACAAGTTATAGAACACATCTAAGCTATTTTGGCTCTCCTGTGAAATTTCTGCTGCTCATAACTCCATTTCTAACAACGTTTGGAAATACTTAATTAAACGTTTAATTAAGAATGTTGATACAAAACTTGCCCTGAAGGTCCCTGCCCTGTTTGTTGTAGTGCTTTTCCTGCTAGAATACACCCACTGAAACTCAGGAAAAAACTTGCTAATGACATAAATAGTTGGATTGGGTGTGTTGGGAGCATGGAAATCACTTAAAATGTAAAGAATAATTTACAGATGTTCAAATAATGAAGAAATTGTCTAAAGTAATCAGTACCAGATGATAGTCTTAGGGATTAAGGTTGGAATATAAGGGTGGGTTTAGCATTAGAGCCAGGCATAAGAATGAAGAATGAAGTTGAATTATATAAAGATATATAAATGAATGTAAAATAAACATAAAATAAGAATCTATAAGGTGTCTACAGCACTGTGGATTTCAATGAGTTAGGTTAAAAATAAACACTGGTCCTTAATTCCAGATTAAAAGCTGGACTATAAATTCCATATCTACTATAAAATTGACAGTGGTGCTACTGTAACCAACAGAGAGAACCTAAACTCACCCAGTGGTTGATGAAATTCCTAACGAGCACAGCAGGTGCGAAAGACCTGGCAGGGTTCATTCCAGCGCCGGTGTAGTACATCTGCAATGGAACATATCAGCTTCAGACTTGATGGAACTCAACTCTATTCATGCACATCAAAACATCTAAAACTTGGGGAAAGTTTTTCCAGCCCGCCTCTTACCCCTAGCAGGTGGCCCATGAGCACGGAGAAGCCAATGGCTAGAGCAGCAGAGCCCATGCGGCTGTTGCGCCTCTCGTCCGTCACAGCGAAGATACACACAACCAGCTGCAGAGTAAGGAACACCTCCATAGTGGTGGCCATGCCCAGGCTGATGCCTGGTTGCAGCTAATAAGAAGAAGACACATGGATAGAGCAGGGTGAGCATCAACATTTCTGCTGTGACAACTCTACAGGTCTCTAGACTCTTAGACTCTCAGGAACCTGGGATTGCAGTGGCAAAACCATACGAATATTGGCTGCTTGTAGACAGTTTTGTGAATTTAAGCAACAGTTCTGACACAAAAAATGTACATGTCACTTCTATACCCAAGTCTCAGAATAAACACCAAATCACAAAGTTTGTCCAAGGTCAGGAATATGGAGGAGAGCACTGGTGAAAATTTTACTTACTGTGTTGAGAGCCAGGTTGCCCCTCATGTTGCTTGGCGTTACCCCATACAGCACAGCGGCCCCAGCCAGAGCCCCCAGACACTGGGCACAGATGTAGAAGAAGGCGCGGAACAGGGACATCTGAGAGCCGATCAGGTAAGCAAATGTGACGGCCGGATTGATGTGGCCGCCGCTGATGTGGCCTATGGACTGGATGAGGGTGGCAGCTGCCAGCCCAAAGCAGAAGGCAACGTGGAGTACATTGTGGGAGCCAGTGGTCCAACGCAGAGCCGCACCCAGCCCAAAGAATACGAAGAACATGGTGCCATAGAACTCTGCGAATACTGCCCGCCAGAAAGACATGGACCGGAACTCCCACATGGCTGCAGTGGTTCAGAGGCAATCTCAAAAAAATTGGAGGGATGTGAAGTGAGAAGGAGAAAAACCTCCAAGAAAACCAAGGCACCAAAAAAAGATCCCCTAGATTTACCTGCAATAACCCAATATATTCTTCAGTGGAAGGACACAAAAAAGAAAGGCTTAGCAACTATTAAAGAACATGTACAATCATAAATCTAAGCTACAGATGCGTTTCTGCATAGAGCAATACTGTTTCACCAGTGTGCAATCATCTGCCCCGTCTGCCCTCACTGCCACTATTTGTGGTCATAAAGCTTTGTGTGTGGAGCTGGCTGTTGTTGTCTGCATCTATATGAGCGCAGGTTAATGTTGATAAAGGGACATGGATAGACAAAAGTTGAGCATGTCCTGCAGACATTCAGCCTCTCTGTGAGCGCAGGGGGTGCCCACGGGGGTATTTATAATGCCCTTGGGCCACAGTGACGCCATAATCCCCCTGCAGGCCTGTGGGAGGGGTATTCGGACAATGCCCGAATCAAAACAAAAATACTTAACCCTTTTCTCACCTGCACTTCCTAACAGCTAGACTGGGGGTTCAGGTGCATCGACCAAAGTCGCAGACATGATGTGAACCAAAGACATTGGTTCATTAGAAGGAGGATGAGTGAGGGAAATTTCATTTTCACTTCAGTTTTATAGGTACATTTTGTTTCTTACACTTCCACAATCACTGACCTGAGCTGAACCCTGGTTCAGATTCAGCCAGTAACACACATGAACATTTGCTTCTGTCCAACAGGAACCAAGGAAAGAGATTTACAATAAATCTAGTTCTGCACGAGGCAGGTTTTCATTACCCATTATTACCAGAACTAGGCTTTGTCTACAAAAGAGGCCTCATAGTTCTCAGAGGAGACTCTGTACACTGAAAAAAGAAAGGAAGAAAGAAGACATTGCCCTAGTGGACAATGTCCCAGCCCAGTCTGCTGTATAAGGCAGTGGTCTGTCTCCTCTGACTCCTGCTGCACTAGTATTCTACATTTGGGCCCCTAAAAAGCTCCAGTGCCCTCACAGTGAGGATTAAGTGCTGACAAAAAGAAACCAGTGGACAATCCCTGTCATTGAGCAGGAGGGGCCCCAGACGGAACTGCTGCAACATAACGACCCCACCTATGAACAAGAGGACTGTTGCTGACAATAATTAGGATTTGTATAGACTTTTCACAGATTTCTGTCTTGCGTTTCGTTTTACTTCATGTTTTGCAGCCCACAAATCTGTGGTTTAACTCCCCTCCAGCCGCTGACATCAGGAACCACTGAGTAAATGGGGACTTTCTCAGAACATATGAAAGCAATGTAAAATTGCATTTTTTTTTTTTACCTGTAAGGTACCTAAAACATGCTGCCCAACCACTACATTCACACCCCACCCATCTCCCATTTCTTAAGACTGAACTGGAGTGATTTTTCTAGAGCAGCAGAGCACATGGGCTTGGACTCCACATCCATTTGGTCACTGGGCCGTGCCAGTCGGTTCGTTGCAGAACTGATTAGACAGAATTTTACATTGTGTGCGCTGGCAGGACTATCAGCCTGAGGCCCGATAAAGCTCTGGAAAATCCATGTTTGGAGAAGAGGCGGGGACGCAGGGGGCTGGTGCTGAGCCTCTATCAGAGAGAGCTGGGCAGCCCTGAAAAGATACTGCTGCGCTCATGCATTTGGCCTTTCATTTGAGGCCAGAAACAAAATGCTGGCAGCAACAGTTTCTGTTGCCTTCTTTGATTTGTGTTGCTCCTGCACCATGTTTAATAAAAGCTCCTCTCACAGGGCAACATTGCTAGAAGATCTGGGTTCCACTACTGGGATGCAGGCCTGCTATCTGGCTGCAGAAAACAAGAGCACTGATTAATGGGAGTGGACTGGGTGTCATCATTTCTACAGATCTGACACAAAAATAAAAGCCAAGCTGTTACAGTTACACTCATTTACTATGCAAGACTAGCTCAAGAAGCATAATTCATTTTGGCTGTGCAGGACACAGTAAAGCATCTTGACCCATGTCTTTCAAGTCTTTTCTCTTATTGATATGATTCATATATGAGTCAGTCCAAGGCCTCCCTTCTCCACCTAACTGCTATCAAAGTATCTGTCAAACTGAAAACTCATTGTAAAAAATAACTTTGAGAGACAAGTTAACATGGAACCAGGTAAGGAAACGTCTCTCCTGTGCTGAATGTCTGCAGAGAAGCAGCACACAGACACTGCCTTTGATGTGGAAGCCAGTACTTTGAAGGACTGACAGTTGCAACGGCTTTGCAGTTGTAACCAGTTTGTGTATTTCTATTGTGGGCTGGATTACAGCCCTCTACTGTTATGTGTTGGTAAGCCTCCTTTTGTGGACGGTAAACCATGAGCATAGGGCCGGGCAGTTTAAACCCGCTTGCGTGGGGATTTTTCTATCACCTCTCCCCCAGACTGCTGACACCAACACAAAGTCTCTGCAGCCAGACATCATATCCCAAAACCCCAACCCCATACTGTCACAGGCCCACCTTCAGAGAACTGCAAACTCAGGCAACCACCCCGTCCCCAGCCCACCATATGGGGTGTAAAAATTGGTTCTACATGACCGTTAAGCACATAATTCGTGTATATGCATGTCAAACCTGTGCAACTACACAGTCAGTACACAAGGTACTGTTTTGGCAAATATACCCGTACTATCAAACGTACAACAAAGCTCTTAAAGTTAAAATACGCATCTTAAATAGCTTGAATACACCACAGTAATCATGTAAATGTGTACCTTTTTATAACTACTTAAAAATGTACTAGTCTGGAGTTAAGGCAGTGTGTTTGGGGTCAACATAAACTAAAAAATACAACATGCTAATATAGAATCACGTACCTTAGCTAGAAGGTACTAAAGACCCCCAGGTACCCCTTACAAAAATTAACCATGGTTTACTATGATTAAATAACCATGGTTTTCATGTTTTTTTGGGTAACTATGAAGTGGTATATGTATATGTAAACTATGGTAGTACCATAGCTACCATGAAGTGATTTGGATAAACCATAGTAAAACCATGCGGTACCGTAGTAATGGTTACTGCATAAAACCATAGTGAATTTTGGTAAGGGACAGGCTAATCCTTGGCTAGTTCTAGGGGGAAAACTCTTAAGCGGTTCTTCAGGGAACTACAAGAACCCTTTATCCCAGTGCTCCGATATTTTTTTTAAATTAAGATTAATGTGCAGTCATACAACACCATAGACACTCGTTTTCTACAGCAGGACGAGCTGGAGGTTAGTTTTCTCCAACTTGTCCTGTGCTGGATGACAGAAAAAAAAACATGTCATAATGATCCTGGACGAAAACATGTATTCCATTGAGCCGATGTGCACACATTTAGACATCCATTTATGTCTAAACTACATGGATGCTAAAACTACTGAGATGAGAGGATTCCACTTAAAATATAAATAATATCCAGAAATGTCTGCCAACATCAGACCAATTATGTTGACTAGTATCCTCTTTAGCTATTCTGTATGCTTTTCATTTGTTTGCATTTTCCCTGTTTTCTGTGCAACACCGGTCTTGCAGTGTTGTCACTGCCTAGTTTTTGCGCACATTGCCCCCTCTGCTGGGTGATGGACTCGGCCTGCTCTTATAACAGACAGTGCTTTGGTTCACTCTTGTGGTTGTATCTATTAGTTCCGAACCAAGGTCCACAAGTAACTGCTCCTGTGCCTCAGTTCTCCCTGCTCTCACAGACCTGATCCATCTAACCAGCTAATGTATGAGGCTGAAGCACTACACTGTGCAGGCAGATCTACAACCAAGGAGCCACTTTGTTTAAACTTATAAATGCTCAAGAAATATTAAGAAAATTGTCTAAGAGCAGGCCCATATAGACTAGTTTAAGCATGTATGTTTACCTTTCCAGACTGTTAAACCTCCAAAATAATTACTTCGGAACAGATTTCCATTACACTTAGTATATCACACCCACCCAACACTTTTACTTCCCCACCTTTAGAACGAATGACAATCTGTCCAGCACATGGTGTATAACACGAGGCAGTTGTTTAGAGACAGTTTATTAGAAATATGTAGACAAAACCCCACTGCGTTTAACAAACTGAAGTTCTTCCACCTGTGGTGACAGGTTAACACAAATCTTTTTTTTTGTTTTAGTCACACTTGCATTGATATTAGGAGTGCAAACACAATTTGGTCAGCTATTGATAAGTTACCCTTTTGTTCTGTACAGCAGTGAAGCTTACATCATATCACTTCTTTTTACATAAATGGAAGATATCAGTGTTCAGATGCCTGCTACGCTTTCATATGTGACAAACAATGGATGATAACTACTGAAATCATTTTGTAAAGCGATGTGTACAGACAGGACTATGTACTTTGAACATACCTGATTTACATGTCAGCCTATCTGATGGACAAAACCCCAACTAGAATGTCTATAAAAAGTGTTGACCAATGAAGCAGAACAAGCAAGTTCAGCGAATTCAAACGCATCTACGTTTAAATCCAGTAAATGGTTTGGCTAGTATCTGCGGTTGAACAAAGAAGCACAAGCCTGAGGAGAATGCTTGCTTCACTCGTATACACACAAAAAAATTAAATTAACATAAAACTGAAATCAAATTTACAGTCTGATCCAGGTCTGAAGTGAACAGGAGAGGGTCATGTTTTCTAATCACTGAGGGTTACAATGTGTATATGTTATAAAATGCACAGCTCACTGATACCAAGGTTAAATGCGAAGATTTGTTACTCTTCCCACCTTCACATCCACTGCTGAGGAAATGGACAATAACTAGAATCCACAAAACATCATGGAGAACTTCAAATTGTCCATGCAGAATAAAAAGGTAAAGACAGCACTGCTGATGACCGAGGACAGCCACCAGCACAATGGTAGAACTCTGGGTGTGATGCTCTTGTAACACTCAGAGCCTGGAAAACAGCTCAAAATGTAGGCCTTTTGCTTGTTGACCCCCACCCCCCAATTAATGATTAGCCACTCAAAACTAGCCTTTTTTCTTCAAATAAAAGTTAAGTGACGATCCTTGTTTTCTGCCACAAGATGACTTCCTTTGTAGCCTCACTCAAGATCTGGCATCTCTGTAATTTAGACAAATCTAGTTAGCTTTACACACAACCATAGACGTACAGTAAATTATCCTTTATGGTCAGTGTACAAGGAAAAAAAGATAGACTTACTTTCATCATCACTATCTGCAGAATCCTCCTTAAAACAAGAAAAAGAAAATGAGTTATGTCATTTTTTTATTTGTCTGTAAGGTGTCCATGAGTACCTTGAAAGGTACCTTTAAATTAGGAAAAAATAAACATTTGAAACTTTGACAGTTTGTATAAGAGATATGACCCAATATGAAGTGCATGTTTATGTGACAAGGAAATTATCTTACATCATCTGCACCATCCATGTCAGGCAGATCATCTTCACCTCCCATGTTGTTCATCATCTGCAAAACACATGGCAATTAAGCACAGTCCCTCTGTGTAAACCATACTTCACAGTAGTTCTTGGAATGAAATATACTCACCTCTGAGAAACGATCATAACTGGACAATTCTTCATCCGAATCATCTTCCCAGTCTTTCCAGTTATTGAAATCAACACTGAGCCAGTTAAGCTGAAGAAAGAGAAACAAGAATAAACACAATGCTGTATCTCTTGACCGAGCAGAAAATGTCTAACATTTTTTTTTTAACAAATCTTACCTTTGTTTTGTCTTTCGTTAACCTGGGCCATGACTTGCCCGATTCTGCTTTTTTTAGACAACAAAACACAGATCTGTCTGTGCGTTTGTGTTTTGACTCCTGCAAATTGTAAGAAAAGTGATTTCACTTACTACTGAACGTTACTTTGCAGGTGATGTATTGGTAAATCACATGATCAGAAAGAAAACTGTCAAAAAAAACCCAACTTATTTTGGACCTACATTTGGGTCGATGGCCTCAAACAGTTCTACTTCATTATGATATTTGACGGTATCCACTCCTCCTACACAACTGAATAAAGAACAAAATATGTAGAAATCTACAGTAAAATGCTGCATAGACAGACATGACACCAGAACATATAGAAACGTATCAATGTCAACATTTACAAAATGTAGTAGGACTACATACCTGAAATCAAGCTTTGATTTTTCTAATTTCACTTCAACATCTCTGCTGTCTTCTACACAGAATTCAATAAAGACAGAATCCCGTCTGTCATACCACTTAGCAGTTGCAGACTGCCTAGAGATAAGATAAACCTTTATTAGTCCCACAAGTGGAAATTTGCTAATGAAGAGAAAAGGAGACTACTGGAAAAATGTGAACATTTATTTAAAAAGTGTTACAATATGTGTCACATAATGGTGCTAAAATATTCCACAAGAAAGTTGGAAGTAACTTGTGGGGTCAGAGCAACCCAAAGTAAAACTACCTAAATCTTTAACTTGACAGAGACCTGCAAAGCCAACTATAGACAGAAGTACTTTGGGGTTTCATTAAATTAACACAAGGCAGTCCAGACTCTTGTGGTTCCCTGCTGGTGGAATGAGCTCCCTAAGCCAGCCAGATCAGCAGAATCCCTCTCTTTCTTCAAAAACCTCCTGAAGACTCAGAGCATTTCCTCTCCTGATGCACCATCCATCTTCTTACACTACTTTTGTGTTGTCACCTAAGCTACTTATCTATTGCATTAATACATAGCATTAATGTTTATAAATCATATATATATATATATTTTCCTACATATTTTTACTGGGTTTGTCTCTGAGTTTTTGTAGTTATAAGCAATTTACTTCAGAGTTTTCTTATTTAACATTTAGAACTTCCCTTTGGATCTCACACCGTCCTCAAGTTCGAGTGTTTCCTCATATTGTCACTTTGGATAAATGCGCCTGCCATATAAATACAATGTAATGTAATGTGCTCAGCATGTTGTTAACACGAGGAGAGAAGCACCTCAAAGTCTGAATGACTAGATGCTGGTCACCTAGGCAACACTAGCTACAGCTACATTTGGGTAACCGGCTCTCTCACTAGGAATCTACCAGATGCCGAGTTGAGATTTTGAGAGGTTAACTCAACGGATGGTGTGGATTGTCAGATTTAGTCAGTACATTCACATTATAAGCTGTGTCTCCTCTCGTGGTCGAGATCGATCACCAGTTTGATTTAACTAGGCTAACAGCTAGCTAGCTACTCCAATACTGCAACATCATTCCTACAGGAGAAGTTGGCTCACTCACAAATACATGGCGCAGAAGCTTAAGCAACGTATATCTGGCCAACTGGAGGAGTTGGTGTGGGTATATTTTGAGACAAACAAAATATATATATATAATTCATTCACTTTAGTCATTCCTTGCTAGCACGTGAGAAGCTTGGAAGACGATACGGAAAAGCCATGGTGATCCGGAACAAAAAGCACTTACTGTTTGGTTCTGCAAACAGACTTTCCTTTCGATCTAGTGGGGCTTCCTAAAGCTACATTGCAAAACATTATTGTATCTAAGCCTAGTATTGACTGATTCGTCTCTGTGGCGTGCACGGTTAGCTTAGCAGAGGCCAGGCTAGGCTGTCTGAATTAGCTAACGCTCCCTGAGAGCGGGAAGAATTTGAACTGGCTCACACGGGGAGGGGGACTTTAAACATCTATATACATTCACAGTAGCGGCGTAAATGTAAGAAATAAAACTCATACATGCGTCTTTATCTAATAATTATGGGCTGAAAGCCAAGCCCCCCTGCTAGCCGATTATGCACACTGCTAGATAGCTTAGGTTAGCTTCTCTAGCTAACAGCGTCCATTTTGCTAACATAAACACTTACATGTCGGTATTAACTCGCAGTTTGCCCCAAGGTTAGGCTGTTTAACTGGGTGCCCTCGTGTTTCGGGGGGTCTGTTAGCCGTGTGTCCAGTTGAACCTGAAGTAGCCTCAGGACTGCAGGTTTCTGAGCTCGCTCGCTCTCCTCCTCGTGCGTCCTCACTGAGCGCGCGGTGACGCAGCTCCTACTTTCTGGCGTCTTCTACCGCGAACGCAAGAAGCTACAGCGTCTCCATGGTAACAAGGCTAACCAAAGTTGACAGTCTTTGGTGTTGTTTACTAATGTTTTCAGTCAGAATTCCACCTATTTTCTCTCTTCGTTTTTGTGGCCTAATCTAGTCGTTGCGGTGCAAATCAACTCATCTAAACTAATCTGACTCCCGCAAATGGTGCTTTTTCAGAGCAACTTGACGACTTTCTCTACAGTGGTACAGTGGAGGTAAATGTAACCGTCCGGTATGTAACCGGGAGTCAGAAGGACAACGCTGGGCACAAATTCCCACAGAAACACTAAAAAATCTGGTGGAAAGCTTTCTGAGAGGAGTGGAAGCTGTTATTGCTGCAAAGGAAAGACCACCTCCACATTAAAGTCAATGTATTTGAATGCAATACCATTAAAGTCCCTGTTGGTGTAAGGGTCAGGTGTTCCAATACTTTGTGAGGGCAATCCAAAAATCTATAAGTGTCTTCTGAGTGGTTTTATTATGCATAATGTATGCTAAATTGTGGTAAATCTGACAAACAATTCTTTGTTTTACAATGTACTACATCGCTAAGAAGACAGTCCTTATGAATTGGAAAACTAAAAATAACCTTAATATTAACCAATATAGAGAGTATTTGTTGGACTATATTAGTCTTGACACAGCGTCTGCTGCCA
>JBBPDE010000134.1:23859404-23875321 GCA_037974605.1 Nannopetersius ansorgii
TGGACTTCTTAAGCACTGATGTACGTCGCTCTGGATAAGAGCGTCAGCTAAATGCCATAAATGTAAATGTAAATGTAGGTGACATGCCAGAGCCGACAAAAAAACTGATACTAAAGAAAACTGCAATGAAATGTTCAGAAAGGCAGACACATTGAGCTAGGTGGTACAAATGAGTGTTACAAAATATCTGAAGTTTGGGAGAGTCCATGCTTGAAGCTTTAGACAAGATTGCACTGCACTGTAACTTGTGATTTCCATTAAATGCATACATTCGTGGGTGCCATGTGAAATACATGGGGTAATGTTTCATAGTGTTGTGCATAATAATGGTGGATGGTTCCTGGATTGAGACGTTGGACATGTTTCCTAAAATGGGATCTTTTACTCTGAATAGCATGATCTGTGTTTGATGAGCTCTCTGTAGGGTAGAGGTGGGTATCACACTCTTGGCTGGCAGATTCTGGGTCCTCACCTGAGCCACATGTTCCCTGGCAGTGCTTCTGTCTTGGCCACCACCAACAGCTTGTGGCCCACGCCTCTCCCAGATGCTACATCTTGAGACAGATGTGCATCCTGTCCCAAGCGTGTGAAGGACCCTGGACAGAGTGAGGTTAAGACAGGGAGGAGATGTCTCCGGCTGGCTGTCTCACCGGCTTAGGGTGCCAAGGTCACAGCCTGCCTGGCACTACAGGGACTCTACTACCACCCCCTGCCTTTCCACAGTCTCACACTGAGATCATTGTAATTACAATGTGTGTAGGAATAAGATAAGATAAGATAAAGGTAAGGTAACCCCTTAATAGTCCCATGGGTGATAAATTTGCCTTGTTACAGCTGCAAAGTGGACAGAACAAAATAGGAAGGTAGAGGCAGCAAAACCAATAGAAAAAAAGTGCAATATAATAATATACTATTGTAAAAATAAAATTGTACGCATAAGTATATATTTATGTATTAAATACTTTGATGTAAGGAGATTATAAACTACCTCTAAAAGTGTAATTTAAACCTTCATAATATCCTAAAGTAATAAATAGAAAGTTTTTTTTCTTCAAGAAATGCCTAGAAGCAACTCTACACCTTCACATTCATAAGCATTGCAAATATAAATGAATATGCATTTTTATGCAAATTAAAACGGCCTCCATGCACTCCTGGTATCCCCCCCATCAATCTAATTAAACTTCTATGCAATCATAAAATGATGACAGGGAACACTGGGGAAATACAACCTTAATGTTTTACACTCAGAGTACTTTATTGCAAATACACTTGTTTATGTTTGTACAGTTTTTCTCACACTGCAGTATTTACAGTGTTGCACTCCAATAGCTTTGCTACATTATGTTCCACAGCATGTAAACATATAGGCAGACATGACAAACCTATAGTTTTTGGTACCGATTGTTTTAGCCTTCACGCTTGTTTTATTCATAGTTAAGAAAACAATCCCACTTTTATTTCAGTGTAGTACTGTTTATCAGCTGGTCATTACATTACAGCAGTCCCACTGGTGGTGGGTCTGACATGTTAGCAATGGAGGAACCCATTTAACAGAGCATATTTACGTCTGATAGAATACTTTCCCATTGGTTGTCACTTTGATCTGATATGTAGTAAATTTGTAATCCACTAGAGCCACTTTCTAAGTTAATCCCTTTTGCTTTATCTGCAGGTTCCACCTAGCAATAAAAAGCTTGTGTGTGCCCCACTCCGTCTCTCTCTGAGAGGGGAATGTGCTTCATCAACTGTAGCTGTTTCATACTCATCTCACAAACACACACTCTGTAGGACTGTCATTAAGGCTGCCAGCTGCAATTAATGCACACATCAGAAAAGGGAAACTGAGACACATTCCTCCTTAACAGCAGCCACAGAAAAGATAAATCCATTTGTACTCATTTCAATAATACAAAAACAGTAGATTTTAAATTGTGCCAAATATATTTCATTGTGCCATTTTATGCAAATATACACCAGTACATTATCAAATGTCAGTATATTGAAATGTATGCAAATCAGAGGTCAGTGTCTGATATTAACATGCATCCATGCATCTACACAACCATTATTTACAGAGAGACATCAAGGACAGGTTGCCAGTATGTCACAGGACAGTCTTTGATACTGAAGCATACTGAATAGTAAATGTAGCTGAATTGCAAACTAGTGAGTGAACTATGTGATGTGGTAACCCCCATCCACACCCCACCGAATAGACCACAAACCAAGCCCAGGATTATGAGTGCCACACAAGGCAAGCTTTATTACTGGAAAGACAAAAGGAAGAGGAAGTCATGTCAAAAATAACTTTTATGAAAAACAAAAGTCCAGAAGTACATTTATGTAAAACACAAAACAAAAATATCAATCTCCAGTGTTCAAATAAATAGGACTTAATTATAGTACATCAACCACAACATCTTTGTCAACCCCACGACAAGAACAAATAATCACCTCATGGCATTCTTTTGGATGTCTTACAAAGATTAGAAAAGAACATATGTACAACTTGGATCATTGTTAGAAGACATGCTTAGAAGTATAACTGTGCCCACTAGTACACGACGGCAGCATCATGGTGGAATGTCAGGAAACAATACCGTCTCATGTAAAAAGCCTGTGCGCATCTCTTTACCAAAGCTCAGGCCAACAGACCATTAGAACATGAGAAAATGATCAATTGTTTGAATCCCTAGGCAGGAAATCGATGATATTGGTATATCTGCAGCTACAGTGACTGGCTATCGGTGTCAAGTCCCTCCTCTTTATTTTTTATGGTGTCCCACCCTGAAGAGGCATTCTCTCGCTTTCTATACTTGAACAGTTGCTAGGCAATGCCGAGGAATTCAGCGTGTGACCAAAGAATCGGAGCTTGCAAATTGCCACCTGAAGCCGTAGATAAATGGTGGCGGAGATAAATATTGATTTCAGGTAAACACAAACAAAAACAGCGACAATAAAAACAAACAGCACAATGGTTCAATCCAAAAAAATGGAAAAATAGCTTTCTTTAAACAGGACCAGCCTGTTCGTTTTTGTTTTTTTAATCCCAAAAGTCTTTTAACCCCTGCCCCCCCTCCCCCCAGTCCAACCACCACCCCTTTCCATTTTCAGAAGGATGCGCCCCTAAGCCATTGTCACGAGTCGATTGTTCCATACGTTTAAAACAGCGTTGTCTGAATTCAGAGACCCATGAATCATCCCGCATGCCTTTGGCTCTCCTTATCATCTCCCTGCTAAAGTCCTCAATGCCTTCATCTCCCTGTGGTGCGAGCATGGAGCCCATATGCCTGTATGCCTGGTGATGTTTAAACTGTGTTGCACTTAAATGGTGTTTTATCTCCCAAGTCCTGTGTTAGATCTGTGACACAAAGACGTCACGGTTTACTCCACAACAACCCTGGCTACAAGGAGGGCTTAACAGAATTACACTTAAACTCGCATTTTTTCCACTTTTTTTACTGCAATAATGGAGGCACGGCTACACACAAAGCTGTCGCATGAAGTTCATCACAAAGCTTTTTTTTATTGCCACTCTATATACTTTGCGTCACAAGCACGTCGATTGTTATTGCTTTGTGGTCAAAAGCAGGTTTTGATATCAGCACTTTCCACTCAAAAAAATCGAGAAGCTCAAAAATTTAGTCTGAAGGAGCCACATTTAGATACACACCGAACAGCCTGCAGAAGTGTCTGTGTAGTAGCTCGATGTAATGAAGGCCTGTACACAGGGGAGAGAAATCTACTGGTGGAAGATGGAGTGCTACATCAGGTATCAGAAGAGAATGCATATAAAACCTTTAGAAGTAACGTGTGGTGAAGATCTTAATCAAATCGCAAGCTGAGATTCAACGAGATTTAAAGATAGTTGATTGAGAAAGCCAAGCCTGCTGCATACATTTAGTTTTTTTTTTTTGTTTAATCCTTGTTGATTTAACAAACTTCAACATGGTGCTACAACTGCTTTCTGAAGGCCATAAAAATATTCAAAGCCCAATTCAGTTTTTGTTCGGGGCTTTAGCGTTCCCACAGAGTCGAGGCCAGGTCACAGATATAGGACTTTGTACACTACAGGTGAGCAGGAGGCCGATGTTCTGTCACTTAAGGCTTTCTTCTCTTTATCAGACAGTTATTGCCTCTTTAAAAATAGAAGCATGTACATGGTGTTCGTATTTAATCATCAGAGTGAGGACAAGATAGGAAACCTGTCTTTGGTACCCTTTGGAATTTACTGTCTGCAAATTTCTTGTCTACTGGTTTCCCACCTTCCCCCTTTTTAAAAATTAATGACAACGTTCGCCTATCTTAAACCCGATGTACCGGGCCGTTTCCAATAGAAATGACGTCAACATATTCAGTCTGCACAGCAGCCAATTCCGTCAGCATCATAATGCTAACAGCCCCCCTCCCCTTCTACATGACCAGGGCCTTACACGTTCCAATGCTTTGCCCAAAAGAGCCTTTATTTTAGTGCATATTCTACATATGTATGCGTTAGGTTTTTTCCCTTAAAGATAGGTTGGGCACTAGCGAGCCAATAAAACACTGAACTGCTCAAAAGGCTTTGAGATCACATTATTGAAGCCCACTTTCTGAACATCAGTTCCTACTAAGTTGATTCATTGTGAGCCTTAAAATGTCACAATAACACTGATATGGTGGCGGATGATGTGATGAAGAGCTGAATGATCAAACCATTTGAGAAAAAGCAAGATACAGTACTGGGTAAGACGGATATGCACTGTTGTGGAGATCAGGACAAGGTGGACAGCGAGGTGTCCACTTGTTCTGAAGCGTATTACTTTTGGGGGGTGAGGAAGGATTCCAAAGGGAAGCCTTCGTTGATGAGGACATCAGAACCCACCCCCCTTCCCCAGACCAAAGCGCAGGGGAGGGAGAAGCTTTTTTTTGGTGGGGAGTTGAAGCCTTCCCCCCAACCGGCACTCACATTACAGAGCAGCTCTTGGCCTTCTCCTTTTTGAAGGTGGAGGAGAGCAGCTCTGACCGGCTGGGCAGGTGCAGCAGGCGTTTGGAGAGGCGGCGACTGGGGCTGGGTTTGGCCAGCGGCTGCAGCTTGTTGATGCAGGCCAGCGCGGCCGTGCGGAACACGCTGTGGATGCTCTTCTCCGAGGTGAAGGCTGAGCACTCCAGATAGGTCTCCGCCCCGAGTTGCTTGGCCATGGCTGTTCCCTGAGACAAAAGGAGAATGTCAGCGTCCTGTTCTTCACCTTTAAACCAAATCCAGTTCCTCCCAATGACTGACCTCTACATTTTCATGCTTTCATTTATTATTTTATTTTGTATTCTTTTATTTTTGTTATTCTGCCCCCCACCCCTTTTTGCTATTTATATCTTTCCTGAATTAATATTTTTAATTCTACATTTACATTTATGGCATGTATGATAATGGTGTTTGACTTGACATGACTACCCACCATGACAAAGTCCCTTAAAGTAGTAACAGTTATCTAATCTATGTGCTTTAACCCTTTAAATCATAAGGGACAATATTTACAGTCCACACTTCAGTTTTTCGCTCTCATAAATTACATTTTAGTTTGATCATGCTTACATATTGATTTACAATACCTGAATATTAGCTCTCTGAATTTAACCAGATCAATAACTAGATAATAAGCTTACTTTTGCATAAGACTGACAAAGATGTATGAAAAGCATACCTGCTCATGGGTTAGTGGTGTTTGCTTCTGATTGGAGAGCTCCATCAGTGTGCAGACGTCTGTGCGCAGGTCCGTTTTGCAGCCGATGAGGAGAATGCGGGTGTTGGGGCAGAAGTCCATGATTTCAGTCCTCCACTACACAGAACAAACAAGCCAGAAAAAAAAAACGAGCGGAGCATTTAGTTTGCATAAGCATCGTTATCATAATCGTTATTCATGAGAGCTAAGCCAAGTACTTCTGGAGGACATAAAGTACTATTGAGATGCTGAAGTGCTGTTAAGTCTTAGGAGCACTGAAATCTTTGAACTGTACCAATAAGTGGTTGATAAGTGATAATTTAAAGATTGAAGATTACAGATAATAATGATGGACTATAAACTGAAGCCAGCTCCACAAAAGCTGCATGATGAGTGTCGAAATACACCAGTTTGATTAAACTCGTATATTTTGTAATGGTATAACGGAACATACAATTATTCAAAGTTTGCATCCACCCTTTGACCCAAGCCAAAAATGTCAGGCTCTTTTCACAGTTAAATCAGTATTCGTTTGTAGTTGGTCCAGGCACATATTCAGTATATTTTACGATGCAACCTCCCCCACTCCATCCTTCACTAATTCAACGACTCCTTGACTCCTTCACTCACTCACTCATGTTTTGCAGGCTTAAGATTCTCCACAAGGGTAAACCAACATCCTTCTAATAGCTTAAGAGCTGTGCACTTCAGGGCTCTTGTTTATAAACTGCTCTATGTCAAACATCTGGAAAGTTGAGATTCTATTATAATCATAATCAAATTGAATTCTCAGCCTGTTCTCCCTAGTACAACAGTATTACGGTGACAGTGCATGAAGTTGTATAGTGATGGCCCAGCACCTTCTTCAGACCGCTCTCCACAGTGTCTGGACGGCTGATGTCAAAGCACAGCAGAACCGCATCTGAGTCGCTGTAGCAAAGCGGCCGCACGTTGTCATAGTACGGAGACCCTGAAATAAGAGACACAAGTGAATCATGTGGATCAGTGGAGGCAGAGAAGAGGCTGAAAGCTATAAGCCATGCAGCATAGATATTTAGTCAGGATGAATCCCAAACCAGAGGAAACAAATGGATATATAAAAATCACATTTTAACCGTGATTGATGGGTTTCTCGCTTTCTCAATGAATTAAACCAAATCAAGACTAATACTGGAGAACTTAAGAGTTAACTCACTGGTCAACATTTTATATCGGATTTGACTGATTCTGGTGTATGTTATATCATACTGACAGACCTGAGAAGTCTATTTGGCTGCATACTGTGGTGGCATATTTATATTTATACGTATCAAACCTAGCACCTTGTCTCAACAGCAAACTAAAGCCAGACCCATCAGCCAACAGTGTGAATTTATATTAGGATACACATTTTACACGTGTGTCACACATTTAAATGCAGTGCTAGTGGATATACAAACAAACACCCGAATTACTATCTATAACTTCCAGTTGGTTAATACACCAACTCTTTTTTCCATGCATGGATTAGTTTATCCTCATCCGTTTTTAACCGTGTCCTGATGAAAGGCAGCTGGCTTAACAGCAGAAGCCTATTTTTGTTGAGGTGGAACATTAGCGTGATATGACATGACGCGTCAAAAACAGAAAAAAAAGGCGCCTGTCAAAAATGGCACAGCGCATCACGCTCTGCCGAATACAGCTGGTGCAGACAGCTTTGCTAATACAGTAGGAGAGCTCTATGGGTTTGTCATTGCTGTTCACTCGCGCTGCTTGTTGCTCAGACAAGGTCATTTTTGATTCAAAGATGCACAATCTGAATTTAGGCTTATAAAGTGCAATGAAGGAAAAGGCTGGTCCTGTCGATTTACATGCAATCATAATGATTTTGTATAAATAGCTGCGATGAATAGAGTGGAGCAATCCCAATTATGCTTTGTGCAGCCCTACTACAGAAGATTTTCCCTGCTGATCTTCACTTCACATACGGATCTGCACATCCTGGTGAAAAGCACACTCTTCCACTTTCCTGTTTGCTCTATTGGCATTTTAAAGGAGAAGAAAATGACACTTGAGCCCTAAATCCCCATCGATCTATTGCTCTCTTTTTCTCCCCAGCTTTTTTTCCTTCTGTGGCTTATGCAATGGGAACAGTGGGGCTGGGGGCAGAAAGGCGCTCCTACTCTCGCTCAGAATCCTTAAGTAAGCCACCCACCGCCCTGCATCCGCCCCACGCGCGCAATACCTCTGGTCCCCCTGTTTCCACAGCAACAGCCTCGGAATCTACCATCTGCAGAGCGTCTTCCGCCCACCCCTCCATAAAGGCTTCCCTGTACTGCCAATCATTAGATACAGATATGTGCCCACCCACTTGGTGCTGAAGAAATGCTCTGGGTTGAACAGTATTTGTGCACCAAAACCTTCTTCGCCTCGCTGTGTGCGAGCCCTTTGTTGAGGGGCAGTTGAGCTCTAGTTTGCTTAGAACTGGGTGTGAAATAAGATCAAAGAGAAAAGAAAAAGTCCATGGGTGCTGACTTTGGCAAATGATAACAAAACTTGCACGGATATTCTTTGAGTGTGTTCTTTTGTTCAGCCAGTACAACTAAGATTGGTAGATTCACTAGAGGAGCTCATTTGTTGGAATGGTTCAGCCACAAAAAACTAGGTCTAGAAACTAAGTAACACAACAAGTCAACAGCCTCAACAGTTTCCAAAAATACAACGCCATCTCATCCTACTCAAGCCAGAACTCTTCATTAACATGGTGCAGACCAGTGGCTGTGGTTTATGACTGTCAGGTATAAAAATGAACAAAACTTCATAGCTGCAAGAAGCTGTTTAAGATAACACAAGGTGGTTTGTGAATTTTTGCTTGTTTTAATATCTCATGGTGAGTCACACTGCGTCCCAAACCACGTCCACAAATCTGTTCCTCTTTAATGAAGAGCTACATCTACTGATTATTGACTTCCAGTATTAGCCCCACTGTTGGAGAGTAATGCATTACTCCAAGTGCGCAGGCGCGGAGTCTGCGCAGCATGTTCACGACTACTCTGTGTAACGTCTTCGTGTTTTGTGTGTTTTTATAGTCAGTGCTTCGTAAACTTTCTTTTAACGTGTAGAACTACGGGTGAGCTGTACTACCCCACTTATTATTAATATATTTCTAGTCTGAGTATATTTATTATATATTCAGGTATTTTTATTCTGTATTGGTATGTCTTGTCTGAGTGTGCAGTCGTGATGTGAGCAATTTCCTCCGGGATAAATAAAGTTTTCTGATTCTGATTCTGATTAATTTGATTCTTTTTTTTTTCCAGTAATGTAGTAATTTTACACGTTATAATTTTAAAATTGATAACTAGATTATCAGCAGGGGGCAGCCAGGAACATGGCGCCCGGGGAGCAGTGTGTGGGGACGGTACCTTGCTCAGGGTACCGCAGAGGTGCCTAGCGGTCTTGGGAATCGAACCCGGACTTCCTGGTCGCAGGGCGAATGCCCTAACCACTAGGCCACCAACTGCCCCAATGGGAGCATGGAGACGGAGAAGTACACATTCAGAAGATGGAAATATAGCCATTACTTTAAATTTGTCTCGGTTAAAGGCAAGAACATTGTGAGTTGTCATAGGTTTAGAACACTTAATAATAAAGTTTGTTTAAGCTGACTTAAGAGTTTCTTTACAGGGCGGGGAGGTAGCCAGTAATCGAACTAGTAATGTAACTAATTACTTTTGAAATAAAGTAAGCGCATTAATAATTTGATTACTTTTAAAGGGAGTAATCAGTAATCTTATTACTAATTAAGTAATCTAAACTCCAAATAAGTACTCCAATTCAGTAAAGCTTTGTAAACTAAACCCAGCCAATGCCTTACTTATTTCATAGGGATCTGACTATGACTTACAACTGTGGATCTAGGCTCAAGTGCAAACATATGTACAATACATTAATGAGGGGCAAGAGAAAATATGGGCAGTGATAACAAGTGAACATTACAAATACAAATTCTGGACCAAAATAATAAAAGGCTCTTTGGTACGTAACATTGCTAAACTGCATTTCAGTTAAATGGCTACAGATGGATATGAAAGTGCAGTGTGAATCTGAGATACCTGTTTGAGTTCTGCACATTCCAATGTCAAGCAAATCAACAGGCTCAGATACTCAGATGGGCAACGGCGATGACAAGCCTCTGAAAGACCATTGGCTGCCTCTTTTTTTGGTTTAAGTCATGGACATGCAGGCCTGGGTGTGAGGATGCATTCAATTGCCCCTGATCTAAATGCAGCAATCGATGGACATGCACATCAGGGTAACCACAGAGACATTTTCAATTAAAGCTAACAAATTGCAACATCCTAGGAGTCGAAGAGAGAGACACAGGACAGAGGACACGGCTGACCTGCCTGCAAGGCGTGTGCAATTATCCAAACCCTCCAAAGCCACAGATAAAGCACTATAGGCTCATCAAGAGCTGCAGTAATATGAAAGCAAAGTGGGGAGGGAGCAGAACACTCGGCTGAGGCTGTAAACGCTTTCTGAGCATTAATCCTCCACCTCCCACAGGCCAGGATCATAGGGCAGCATTATCTTGCACAGTGTTCTACAAGTATTAACAAATGCTTGTTATGCCTGTGACTCGAGGTCAAATATGAATTGATTTTAATTGTTAAGTGTACTTTTTCAAAAATTTACAAATATTCATTAAGTGTATCAGAAACAATTCCTGGAAACATAATTTGCCAGGCCAAGGCAACAGTGTTAAGTAAAGCTAACACGGCACTAGGTGAAGAAATATGGCAAGTTGACACTTAGATACTGTGTTGTTCTGGAGCTTTAGCACAGCTAGAAAACTACTCATTAGATATAGGATTATAGGCCATTAACGACACTATCAGTTAATGATAAAAAGCCCCCTGGCCCCAAGGCTTCATTCCAAACCCACCGCCACATGTTTCTCAGCAAAACAAGATGCTGCTCTTTCAGCATCCCTCGCACTAGCAGATGGAGGATTTGTGAAGCATGAAAGAAGACAGTGAAGAGGGCGGGGGGAGCACATAGGATCAAATTCCTCCAACCTGGCTAAATCTGGTTTCTGTGGTAATGCTGTGACTGAGAGAGGTGTAAAGGTGAAAAGTGGGCCAGTGTATGGTACACTAGTGTGCACATGTGATTAATACACAAGGCTTCTCCTGAGGCCCAGGAAGAGCCTTATGAGGAACAGATGGAGGTGGTGAGGACTGCCTTTGTGTGCTGCATAGATAAACACTTATCAGAGTGAACTCCATCTGCTTAACCCTTTCATCTACTGCCATTCTTTAGGCTAATGAGGTCAGACTTGGTAAAGATCTTAAGACTCCATGGGCCATCACCACTCCATTGATATGTTACCATTACAGGTTGGTTCAGCAAATACAGTGAATAAAATGGGATGCACTGAATTTACAACATTAAACGACATAAAATATTAAACTGAATGAATACATTTCCTCTTTCTGTTTGGCAGTAATTGTGAAGACGCAATTGTGGAAATAGCAAACATATTTGAATCCAGTAAGTCAATGTACTACTTCTTCAGTGTGGTTGTTAAGATATGGGCCAGATTTTAACACAGTAGCACTACTGAATTTGTTGTGCATGTTGTGCATGTTACTAGAAATGATCATCAGAGCTCATGATGCTCTGTTTTGACATCTTACATAGTGACTGCAGAACCTTGCAAATAGTTTCAGTGCGGCTGAAGCTGATACTTATCAAGGTGTTTATTTTGCTAGACAAGGAAAGTAATAATTACAAAATTGTTAATAAGTATTTATAATAGTGTCCATGTCTAATTATTAATTGATTGGTATTTATTTGCTATCTACCGCTATAAAGTAAAAATGTACATTTTGCACTTACATAAGTAAGGAACAGTGGGCTCCTTTTACAGGTTTCTACGAATTTTAGAGGTTAAGCATGGAGGAAAAGATGCCCAGGAGTCAGACACCGCTCAGTGCTGGAATCTCTGGGAATTAATCAGAACTTCAGAGCTCAGGGTTCATTTGAATGCAGACAGAGAGGGCTGGGAGAGGTCAGCGCTTACAAAGGAGCCGAGTATCAGGGTGAAGAAAGCAAAACGGGGAACACAATCCCATCCCCCTCCCCCTGGCCATTACAGACCGATGGGAACAAGTCCTGACACATTCCCCACGAGCCCCCCCCCCCATCAACACAGCCCCCCACCTTCACCGAGATACAACATGGCCAAGATTCCACCCTGGTCCCCACCGAGAATCGAACAAAGAATGCCCCCACTTGCCGTGAAGGGGCTAGTCGTGACCTTTCGAGATTCTCCTTTACAGGGGTCATCTGTGAGCTGCTTGTGCATTCCCTCCCCTCTCACCACCAACACCTCCATTAGAAAAGCTCTCATTAATCTACTCCATGCGCTAATGTGCTAATGGACCGCTATACACCTCCGCTCAGTCATCATTCATAATCCTCACATACCACAGCAGCGGTTCACGTTTACAGAAATATATTTCCATTAACATAATAACAGGGAGTCTAGCGCTAATACCTCGCTGCAAGTGATATACACGCTCCATATTTGGAGTGCTACAGCGGGCCGTCCGCCTGCAGCCTGCGGCACATCCAGTTGGCCGCCCTGATTTAGTGAGAGAATTGATTTTCGACCGTAAATCCAAGCTGAGCCTCAAAGAGGGCTGTTTGGAAGCCTGATGATGAGGCCAGTCCAATCAATGTGAGGACACCTAATAAGGAGCCCACGTTCGTCCCTCTTAACAGGACGGCACACACAGAGTGGGCAGAGCAGCAGGGCAAAAATAATTATGGCACAGAGCAACTCCATAACCCACACATAATGTTCAGTTCCGTCAAAGCCAGTGTGAGAGTCGGCGTGGCTTTGTCCTCTCTAGAGCAAAGAGGCAAGAAGAATATATGGCAATTAGTACTTTCTTCGAAAATACTTCAGCAACAAACAACAAACATTGTTCAACACTGAAGATAATTATGGAGAAGGAGACATGATTACTGTTGCTACATCCATGACACTACATTTATAATTTCAACACTGATACTATTCAGTATGAATTTTCAGTACTGAACAAAACTATGGCAAAATGTCAAAGAAAAAAATGCAAAAATTGTGAAAGCATCTGTAATAGGTCCTGAGGATGGTATTCCATTCAAATGAGACCATTTTCAAACTGCCTTCTTTTTCAAATCAACATCGTTGCAGTAAAACTATCCATAATGCTGCATTCTCAAAATAATATAAGTATAATACCTGAAATATTGCTACTGGTAAAAAATCAGATTGGTGGCCAGATTTAAACTCCTCTGCGGGCCATTTTGTCCATCATGAGTCCAGGCCCCAAAACTAACTGCATTGCACACACTCACTATTCAGCCTGGACTCATTTCCTGCTACAGCTGTTCCAAGTCCCTGTGATGTTGCTAACTTTTCCCCCCAAGAAGCCCAAATTGGTTCCAAAGCAAGCAAAATGTCCATTTCTTAAGCAAGCCAGCCTCATTTGCTGATCCAGATAAATTTTCAGGACTTCTCCAGTGCACAATAATGGTAGTGATTGTAATGAATATTATTTAAACAAATTCCTCGAACAAGTACCTGAAGGCTTGTCCAGGCTCTCCTGTCCGGCAGAACAGGCTTTTCTGATCAGCCTTTATTGTTATTTTATATGCATGTAGGACTACTGCACTTTCTGACACTTTTAACTAGTGCTGGGCCGTTAACGGCGTTAACACGAGACTCTTATCGTGCGATAAAAAAATTATTGTCGTTAATCTGTTCACAAAGTTGGGTTGGGAGCTCGGTCTATACTATGCAAGCTATGATGACTTTCACCTTGATATTTTAGCGCAGATTTACTCTGTCTCTCTCTCTCTCTCTCTGGTTTTAAACCTGTCTCGCTCTCTCTGTCACGCGCTCTCTCTCTGTGCCCCTCTCTCTATCTCGTTCGTGACTTTTCCGGAGCGTGCGGATCATCTCGCTCTCTGTCGCCCTCTCTCTCTGTATCTCTCTCTCGCTCTATCTCTCTCTCTCTCACTCTCTCTTATTCTCCGTCTCTCTCCTTCCTGACTTATCCATATTTAAACCTCAGGTTAATATTTACATTCTCCTTCAGGGTAATGTATTAAACTGAGTTCCAAATGAAAGTAAAGTGATCTGGTAGAACATTTGGAGGCATATTTATGGTTTACACTATAAAAACAGGCATTGGGATCATTTTGGGGGGCATTTTAATCTAGATTAATCTCAAGATTACAATGAGATTAATCTAGATTAAAAAAATTAATCTATACCCACCTCTACTTTAAACACATCATACCAATAGGTCAGCACTGACATACGACCAGCCCAAAAACAGACAACAAAATATGTATGTTTATGTAGCTCTAGTCCATCAGTCGATATCCTTTATGGTTAGCAGTATCATGGGGTGTTAACATTATTTTGATAAATTACATACTCTTCTGAGTATATTTTCTGCTCACCTCATAGAAAACCTAAACTCAGACTAATAATACAGAGTGTACAGTAACGGCATAGTAACAAGCAGCTGAAGCATCATCTTATTTGAACTGATTAGTTTTACCACTTGCATTGATTTTTTGATTTCTTCTTTTTTGTAGTCCAGCCCTGTTAAATAATAATTTCTATTTTTTTAAATGAATGAATTAATATTTTTTACAGAACAGAAAAAGCTCAGTTTGAAGACCCTCCTGCCCAGAGCTGATGGTGGAATGGAGGTCTGAGAGGAGTCTGGCTTTAAACTATTTGGGTGAACAAACAAATCTGAGAACACTGAAGTAAAAAGCCAGTGTGAAAGGCTGTTCTAAATCTGGGCTCGCAGGCCTGGCGAGCAGCTGAAAGCTGTCTGGATCCCGGCTCTGCTCTCTTATCCCCTCCCAAATTTCGCGCTCATCCCTTAAAGCACACGCTGCCCTTCCACTGGCACGTTTCCCAACACACCAATCAGATCAAAAAGTGAGTGCTGAGATTAAAGGCGGGAGGTGTCCCAGTAGGCCGCATTTCATTCAGCCTTTCTGATATTGGCTCATGGGCTGAATTAGTAGGAGACACACGCACAGACATAGACACACACTCATACAGAAGACCTCTCAAACCATGGATGTGTCCAGTGCAATGCGCCATACAGACGATACCCAGTGATAATAAAGGGTGTGCTGTGGGTTGCTTTAGGCTTGGCCGTTTTGAGGACATGAAAATGCGGTCACAATAAATAATGTGACTATACAATTTTCAGACAATATTGTAGCTATGTGAAGGGGGCGATATTGCAAAAGTATAAAATCACATTCCTTTAAGGAATATTGACAATACAATATGCTTAGGGTACTTTTTTGCCAGCATAGTGGATGATTATTTTAATACATTAATACAATACAACAATACATGTTCTCTACAATTGGTCCAATTTTGTATTTTTTAGTGTTAAATGTTGCAGAAGCTGTGTTTCCCACATAAACTTGGGTGGTCCTCAAAAGTATACTCACAAACACAATATTTTGTCCCAATTTAACAACTGCATGCCTCTTTAAAAGACAAACTGCCACTACAGAAAGCTTGTAAACAACAACAAAGAGCATAAACAACAGTAACGAGTAGCTGATAGGATGTCAGCCTATTATGACATCATCTTACTTCATTTGTCCTTTTATCCTTCTAGTATTTTTGCCCCTTTAAATAATAACGCAGAAAATCCAGTCTTGCAGCTCATATGGAAAATAGATTTGTTTTTTGTTTCAAAATGAATGAATGCTGTCTGCTCCAACTAACCAAACTACGTGCTGTGATAGATGTACTGAAAAACGTCTAACTAGAGTAATGTCCCTGCAATATCGCCCAGCCCTAGCTGACGTACATTCTGCACATAAATCCCAGATGTGTCATGTGCCAGCACTAGGCATGCGGATGCAAGCGCCACAGACTAACACGCACTAACACAGTTCACTGTAATCAGGTCAGCGGGCTACAACAGGATGCCCTCGGGACATCCAGACTGACTCGATGCCCATGTGCTCCCTCAAATCCGGACTGCATACAACAGATGATTGCAAAACAAAAGCACAAAAGAAAACGCAGGTACACAGCAGCCATGAGTTTCCTTCTTGCATTTTGATTACGTTCTGGAAAAAAAAAATCACTAGCAGTATTTCTGGGAAGGGAGGGGGGGGGAGGGGGGG
>JBBPDE010000134.1:23875331-23893608 GCA_037974605.1 Nannopetersius ansorgii
CTCCCCCACCCCCCCCCCCCCCCCCCCCCCCCCATCTCTAACTGCTTTACATACTGTGTATTAGGCTTATGGATGAAATATTAGCATTGCCACCACTGTAATATGCATATATGCATAGCAATACTTTCCAAAACACACAGATGAATCAATAATGTGACATGGCCTGAATTATTTTGACCAGAATAATACTTTTGTTGGAATACATGAATATCTTCCTGCATCAAAACCCCAGGGACACTCATTTGCATGTCGCGGCCTTTGGCTACATCTGTATTGTAAGGGCTTGTGTCGCAATAATGATATATAAACAATATATTGTGCGTAGTCTGCTGTTAAAATATACAGATAAATGATTAGTTTAAGATCCCACCCACTGTTAACATATCCATTGCCTGAGCTTATACATAAAAGTAAAAAAAATAAAATAAAAAAAAGCTTTAGCTGCACAGAGAGCATCTGTTGCATGTATGCCTGCTACTCTCCAGCAGGAGTCTAGCATTAGCATAGATAATGAGTCTTAGTGTTACTATTCCAGCTTGCTGTGCCAACCGGCTTGTACAGTTCGCCTAATGAAATGAAGACGAGTGGGGTGGACCTCATTTGAATTTCAGTACGAACACTGCTTTGAATTTGGATTCCTCACATTACAGTACAACTCAGCATTTGTAAGTCAAGAGGAATGTGCACATACCTAATAAGAAAACAACTGTCATTGCAGTAACTTTAAATACATTTTAAAAAGAATAACGTTTTAGTAGACAAGTACATTTAACTTTCACTGGACTAAATGTCCAGTTTTCATTCACTGAAGGCACTTTATAAGTCATATTTTATTGTGCTTGAAATCTTTGTGTTGCTGAGTTTTCCACAGCTTTGTTGTATTGTAAATCAGCTTATGATCCTATTTGGGTCATTAGGACCATAAACAAAAAGGGTTTTATACCTCACTAAAAAGTTTCTACATGTAACAATTAAAAATGATTTTGGGTCCTGTAAAGGTTTTTTTAGGGATGCACTGATCGATCGGCCAGTGATCGGAAACGGACAATTTTTTGCCTGATCGGTGATCTGCCGATCACTCACACGTATTTACGATTTTAAACCGATCTTTTTTTGGGGGGTTTATTTATTTGTTTATGTATTACATTTTATTTATTTACATTTGTAGAGAAAATTTGTTATGAAAAAAATATTTTAAACAAAATTAGATTGTTTGTATTTGCTGTAGAGCTGCCACTATCATATGTCACTATTATAAAAGTAAACAGGGAAAGTAACTACCACGTTACATTAAAAAATTTGAAACCCATTTTTTTGTGTCATTGTCGTCGACTACAGCTCTAATTTTGTGCTATCTGGGGAAAAAACCGGTATCGCCCGATCACACTTACAAAAAAAAAATCGATAATCAGAATCGGCCAAGAAAATTGCAATCGGTGCATCCCTAATTTTTTTTTTCAAAAATTGTTCTCTATAGGTATGCAGGACACCACAGTTTTTTTATAAATAAAAATCTATGCCAGTTGCTTACTAAAATGCAGACATTTTTTTGTATTGGAATGCTTGGAATGAGACATTATGTACTTAAATCTGCATGTATTTACATACTCCTTAAAACCAGAAACAAGATTTTATTAACATATAATTGAATTTTCTTATTATTGTTTAGTTGAGAAAACACCCTGCACTGAAATTATACAAAAAAATATGATCACTTTGCAGTACATAATCTAGTATAAATCTAGTTATGAGTAATATATTTGGAAAAAGATTGGTTTTGAGAAAAACAACACAGGCCTCAAAACTGCATTACCCAGAAAACAGCAACCATTTTGTGTGATAGTGTTTGTAAGTTAAAGGGACATAGACTAATACAGATATTTGGGTCAGATTCTACAGCAAATTAGCTTCCAGTAATAACTGACCAATGTGAAGTCCTGTGTGGATGGAGCTAAGCCCTCATTACAGCATCTATAATTTGGAAAATGCAGAATTTTTTTAATGAATACACTTCAAATGTTGAACATTAATGAATATAATGCAACTTATTAATGCACCTGAAAAATGACTAATGGAACCAAAATTGTCCATTGACACATTGCCATTTTAGTGCTTTGCCTTATGAACTGCACACAGCAGTTCATTCATCAAGGAATAATAAGAAGAATTTAACCATGCAAAGAACCATTTGCATTAGCTGTCATGTTTCCATTTATAACCATCACTTTTATTACAACCCCCTCTGTTAAGGTTTTATGCTTTAGGAAGACCAGCTGACACAATGTGTTTATGTGAAACACAAACCAAACAGATTTTAGAAAATCTTCAGAAAGGCACAACTTCACCTGAAATACTAGATCAATTATGGATGCGTGAAAAGGCACCATTCACAGACATAGATGAGGCCACAAATCGACATTCTCTCCACGGCGTACTAGCTCACTCGAAAGGTCAGTGAGCTAATAACAGGCTTGCAGATGAGGCGCACACTATAGACCATAATTCAGACCTGAGGCATGTATTAATTTACACACTGCAACATGATGCCTAAATGATGAAGCTCTTCAGATCATGCTGTGAAGGACTTGAAATTGTGCTATGAATGTTCAACTATTGGCTGCGACAAGTTGATCTGTGATCATCCTCAATATGCACTGCAGCATCAGATCAATACAAAATAAAACATTCACCTTCATTGGAATGACCCCATTTTAACACAACAGCAACAAAATTTGAGCATTAGTGATACATGCAGGTTAGCAGATGAGGTCTTACCTGATGTGTCCCACAAACTCAATTCCACACGTTGGTCGTCGAGCTCCAGACATGCTGTGTAATTCTCGAACACGGTGGGCACATACGTCTGCGAAATAAATCACACCCCTATCAGTGCAACACAAACCCAGCAGTCCAGCACACACTGCTGATGCTGGCCCGATACAAGTAACAGGCAATGGACACTGAGCACGCATCCTCCTTTTTGAATACATGCACATACAGGTTTATGCATTGTAATGTTTGATGCAAACGATGGTCTTTATCACTAAGCTACAGTATGCATGCAAGAAATAAATAATTTTCTTAAATATTCATGGTTATAGGCTGGACATGGGGACTTTTTGCACGAGACAAGCTTATGCCAGTCAGCAGCTCGAGCCATTGAATAGATAAGGTTGTCACGCGTGCACTAAAACAAGAGTTTTGGGACGTGCACAATTCATCATGCAGCACTAACCTCTGGATAGCAGTCCTTAGCCAAAACCTGCAGCATGGCCGTCTTCCCACACTGTACATCCCCAACCAGAACCAGTTTACATCTCACCACCAAAGGCTGCGTGTTCCTCCTCTCCTTCATGCTTACTGCTGAGACAAAACCCCTAAAAGATCCCTCAAAAATACGAGCAAACGACAGCAGGACTGAGCTTCTCCTCTCGATGCCCCCAGCTGGTCTGGCCAAACCGAGACGCTGTGCCCTTTTATACCACAGACGTTCGATTCCTGAACCACTCGACTCTTTTCAACCTGATTCTTTTCATCCAGTAAAAGGAGTCAGACTAAAGGGTTTGAAATGAATCTTTTTGTTCCTAAAGCACCACAGAGGTCTTCCAATAATGTTCATTTTTACTTTTCAGTCTACTGATACCAATTATATAAGAAACTATATTGTAGACTACTATACTATATGTACAACGTTATAAATAATGTTATATAATTAACATATAATTATAAAAAAGAAACGTAGCTAAAATAAATAAATAAATAAACACTACTGCAATATCACCTAACCCCCTGACTCCGCTCTCCAACTGTCCTCCTCTTTCTGTTCTGGGTTTTGTGTTTAATCAGGCTGGTCTCTTTCAAGTCACACTCATTCGGTTTAGGGTCCACAATTGAATCAGACTGTTCATAAGAATCGGTTCAGTTATCTGACTCCTAGTTGTTTGGGAAAGTTTCGTTTTTACGCACAAAGGTGTAGTGACTCACTGGACTGTCTGGGCTTGCAGGAATCTGGGAAGCAAATAAATCACCTGTTATTTATAGAAAAGTTAATTAGTTGAGATTTTAAGCCTGACCATGAGTGATAACGTATTTCCTGTGATGCATCTTTACGCTGTGACGCTGGTACTGCCAGCGCTTGGTTTTGTAAGAGTAATTTACAGAATTTAGCTAAGTAGTTCCAGCTCTGCAACAACAGTCCAAACAGAGTAAGTCTGTTCCTGTCGAAGTGAGAAGAGCTGAGAGCTGATTGGTCGCTAGTCCTATTGGCGGTGGAAGATAATAAACCATGTTATTTTAGTCTTTGCTTGCCTAGTGGTGTCCTAGATAAAAATCGGGAAGGCTTCTATTTAAAAAGTAAAGTGCATCCCTCATAATGATGTGTCAACACAGCACAGCACATGGTGTGTACAATTTTAAAATGATTTCTCACCGAGTGAAGCACCCAGGAGCAGTGTGTGTGGACGGTATCTTCCTCAAGGGTACCTCAGTGGTGCCACTAGCAGTCCTGGGATTTGAACCTGTAACCCTCTGATTGCAGGGACAACTCCCTAAAAAAAACCCCACCTGTGGTTAAAAGGTGGGCCTGTAGTTGACCGTAGTGGTGGGGGTGTGTGTATATTCACTCTACCTCTCCTCCCTATTTTAACCTGTTAATGAGCAGTTTATGTTCATTTCAGATGTTTATTCAGAAGTGCAATGCAGGAGAACATCAAGAGCTGCATTGGGGGAAAAAAGGGGAGGTCCAGCTGTGAACCAGAAAAGCTGAAGTCCAGCACAGTTTGGTCATTTTCCTGCTCAAACACGCTTACTACACCTCGGAGTTAACAGATAAGCTGACTGAAGTGGGCTGAGCAGGGAAACCACCAAACTGTTAGTAGTGAAGCACCAGGTAATTTCAATATCAGATTAGTTTACAATAGGATCTGATGCTGCTTGTCTTTTCTGCAGTTTTTGGAGAATATGCGGTGTGTCATGTTCTGGGTTGTATCCTATAGTATAAATCTATTCTGTTGCTGCACCTCATACTCATTCGTCATACTCTGGCCTGCTGCCTACCTCTCTAGATCACATGACTGGGCACAGGGCACTCCGTTATTATGAAACTCTTTAAAAGTCTTTTGACTCATCGTGTAATGAAAGCTGGGTCTTTTATGCGCCTCACTGACTGGAATATTTCATAAGCCCCTTTTTCCCCCTACTGTCTGCATGAGCACAGTGAGGGCCGGCATGGTGGTGGGGGGGTTGGATTGGGGGGTTGGATTGACCCAACAGTGACAGGTGTCCTTAGAAAACACCACATAAAATATATAATGTTACAGGCCCAATATTATATCATTTCAGAGGGCCCAGAATGTCTAGTGTTGCCCGTGCCTGTCTGTCCTGGTGGTACATTCACTTTTGTTCGTCTAGTGAGGTTTGTAAGGTCGTTAGAGCAGATGACTCTCACAGAGCTGTCTATATTGCTCTCCTCCACAAAAGAACAATACCCTGAACCACTAATGAATTAAATTTTGTGAACTGAATTAACACTAATGAAATATTAGTAGAATTGACTTTTGCTTTTTGTGTATTCAAATCCAGGTCATTTGCATAAACTGTTATATTGTGGATGATGAATTAAAAACAACAACAAAAAACAATTTTTAAACCAATTTCACTCAGAAGTAGTAAATGATCTAGTTTTGCACTGGAGCTACAAGGCTAAGTACTGGAACACATTGGGATGCTACCACTGAATTGAACCAATAAAAAATTCCCTCCTTCTTCTTTCACTTATTCATTTACTCTCTCAACAGCCATTAGTAAGCCATGTCTGTAAACACAAGGCTTCCCCTGCTGACGAGAGCAAAAGACAACAAAGAGGCTCTTGCTGATTGAGACGCAAATAGTGAAAGAACTAAAACAAGCATTTCAGGAATGACCTGAAACATGTACAACAAGGAAAACATGAGTATTCATCATTAAAAAGCCAGATGGATAGAGATTAATGGACACCATAATTTTAAAAAATTATGTATAATATATACATTTACATGTAGGGCATTTGGCTGGCACTCTTATCCAGAGCGACGTACATCAGTACAACATACATATACATACATGTAACAAAATAATTCACATTCTACATTTTAATCATTCACATTCTACTATTAGCAAAACTTAATAGTTCTCATTAGTAGCATCATGATGAAGGTAAAGCAGCTTCAGCCGCTTCCTAAACCTCTCAAGCAAAACATTATTAAACAGCATTGATTGGAAAACGCCCTAGCACTCAGTTGGCTTTATAACTGTACAATTGGGAAGTTCATGGAATCACACCCAATATTTTATCAGAATTTTGATAAGGAAGGTAAGAGAAAAGCCAGCAGTCACTTGAAATAAGAGTAAGCAATCCACAACAATCTTCTCTGCTCCTACAATCTAAACAAAACTTGCACAGGACCAGGACAATTATAGACAATGTACTCTATTAGACAAAGCAGTGTGTAAATGTGATTTGGATATCTGCAGTGAATGTATATTGACTAAATATAGATATAACAGATACGAATATTGTTCCTAAATGTTAGGTTTCCCTTTACTATAGAAGACAACAGAACACAACAGTCTGATTTAGACCACTTCTTCCTGGGGAAAAAAGATGATTTCTCTTTTCATCATATACACCAGTGATTGTCAACTGGCGGCCCTGATATTTATATAATTTTTGATAATCCATGTGTTTACAGTGAGATATCTGAGTTTGTTTCTCCCAAAGTGTGGCTGCCAGTTTTGCTTTTACAGTGTTGTCATTAAAAGGAATATATTCTCAAAGAACGTTTTATCTGTGCATGTCATCTGCCCATCACACCAGCCCACATTACACAATCAAAAATGACGATGAACTCTCATTCAACATTTCTTTTAAAATTATATATTCTTTCTTATATATTTATATTTTTATTATTATTGTCTCTAATGGCTTGCTGCAGTACAGGTAATATGAGTCTGTTAACATTGACAAATGATATAAAATAACAGAAATTTGGAAGGAAAATTAATATCAAATAAAGTATTACTTAAAATACAATATTAACTGTATTTTATTTTAGAAGAGCGTCTGGCCCTCATAGTGTCTGCCAAGAAAAACTCTGGCCCTTGGACAAATGTAGTTGATGACCCCTGAAATACAAAAGTATTGGTGGCCCCTTACTTCCAGTAAAGGATGATCTTAATGCTTCAGCATACTAAGACATTGTGGACAACGCCATGCTTCCATCATTGTGGACACAGAAACTCTTGTAGTATGCTCTTGTAGTAAGAAGAGTGGAAGCTCTTATAGCTGCAATGGGGGAAGCAACTCCATATTAAACTCCATATTAAATATTATGCAATGTTCTTGAAAGTGTAATGGTGCCAATACTTTTGCCCATACATTGTATAATAAAAAATATCACATTCTTTTTGTTCCTTCATCTTTGACCTAAATGTCATGACTTTGTTCGTCCTAAAACATCTTAAGAGTTGGATTGTGTCACCGTGCTCCAGAGAAGAAAAAAGTAATAATACCATTAATTTCACCTCCAGTTCTCAACACTGAGCAGACACATTTGGGTACAGTGACAGTGGTGTTGTGGGATCATCATGTGCTTTGTATTGTCTTTATTACTTTATTACTGTGTTTGCTAGTGTTCTGATTTCAGGTGTGTTTAACAGTAATGCATTAAAAGGAGGGAATTCTTAAAAGTGGAGGCCCAGTTTTGGCACAAATCTGGAAAAAGTGCAATTTCAGGAAAAGATCATTTCTCCTCAGACGTGACTGTAATGAATAAGACTCACTAAAAGTCTGCAGAGAAAATCCCTCTGCACGCAGAAACAGCAACACACAGGATGCCAGGTGTGACTAAATAAACAACAGCTTCAAGTGTCAACACACAATCTGGCACAGCAAGAAAGGGCTAGGAGGTCCGGGGGGGGTGTTAGTCTCACTCCAGAGATAGCCTCTCTAACATAATAATAATAATAATAATAATAATAATAATAATAATAATAATAATTATTATTATTATTATTATTATTATTATTAGCATTAGTATTATTATTTAAATAGTGGTCTAATTCTAAATCACATCTTTAACTTGTGAATTCTTACTACAATCTGCACATTGTCTTCTAGTTGAATTACATCCATGTTAAAAGGCTTCAGGTCTTTTAATGAACACAGGAACAGGCAATGAAACAAATAGAAACTGTCTTTATGGTGGGTGATGGGAACTAGAAACCCTCCGTCTCAGACATGTCACTCTTTTTCTTCCACACACAGCTTCCCAGTCCTTATGGACAGAACCACAGAAAAACGGAGAATAAATCTCTCTGACCCCCACATGTGACAGATGGCTCTGTCATTTGGATCTGGAAAGCTGGCATTCGGGCTGTCACCCTGAATAAGACAACAGAACATTTACAAATGCATGGTGGAAATGTGGCATATGGGCAGCAGTAATGGTCAGCTGGTCTCGTCCATGTAAAGCTATGAAGAAGAACAGTGAGTAGAGCTCAGTGTAATGGTGAATTATTCTCTCTTGCCTTTTCTGCCTCCCTCTCTCTACCTGCCTCCTGTGCTGGGGTGATTAAACCCTGCTGTCTGGCTCTGTCTGGCCCAGTTATAGCTGCTTTTCAGGGCAGAAAAGAGAGAAAAAAAGAAAGAAATGTTGTGGCAGAGAGGAAAGAGGGTAAGAAAGGAGAGTTGAGGTAACATTTAAAGATTCAGTGAAGAGAAGAGAGAGACAGTATAATAGCTAAGGGGGGGGGGGGGGGGGGGGGGTGAGAAAGGAGGGAGAAAGTGCAAATGTGTGTGTGTGAAGGAGAGAGAGAGAGATCCCACCAGCCCCAATGACCTGGCTGTAACCTCCCACCTGCTCCAGCAGAAACCCAGTGGGGAGCTAATTAGCATGCTAATGAGAGCTAGACCAGGGTGACCTGCCATACAGCGCAGGAGATTGCAGGTACCAGCCCTCTGCTCCTCGCGTGTTTAAACCTACCGGCAAACAAGCCCTCGAACGCAAAAACCTGCTGAAGTCGTTGTCCTAGGAAACTCTTCTGTTGTGCTCAAAATGCAGATTAAAAGTGAAATTATTATACATATTATATTATCGCCATTCAACCAAAACCATATATCATGATGAATATCATGTTTCATGATGAACAGACCAGAAGAAATTTCCCAAACGGCTTTAACAAAATTACATTAATTTATATTAGAAAAAATAATTTTTTTGCCTCCTGTAAAGTCACCATTTTGGAGATACCTGTTTTTATGGGACAGTGACTAAACAAGTATTAGTTAAGGTACCATTCAACAATAATCAATGTTTAAAGGAAAGCAAAATGATTATTTAAGAAAACACTTTAAGAAAACACCATACACAGACATTATACAGTTGTGGTTAGGATAACCTTCTGGTAAACCAAATAAAATGTCCTTAGTGGTCAGCTTTGGTTTGTGAGGAAACTGGAGGTCACATCTCGTTCCTTTCAATGTTACTGACTCAGGAACAGATCACAGAGGGCTGGTTACTTGCTCAAGAAAAAGGAATACTGGAGTATTTTAGTAATAATACAATAAATGATTTCTCACGTGCTTTATAAAACATCTACACTGATCTAGTTTCCTCTCCAGTAGTAATCTATAATAACTATCTCAGTTTACTGTAAGAGTGCAGGGAAAATGCAGAAGAGCAAGCCAGTACTAAACTAAACTGGTCACACAACGTCCCCTAGCGGATAAATGTAGAATATGTTTTGTTTTGTTGGTGTCCTACATTACCTACATTATCTTCTATTAAATTATCATTTTTAAAATTTAAATATTTCCTGAGCTCCATGTTATGTGGGGTTCATGTAACAAAACTCCATTTTTACGTGTTTTTATTCTTGTGCATTTAAGACTAATACACGTAAATTACCTCTGATCTAATCGGCGGCCTGCTTCAAAAAGAAGCCTGAAACACACCTCCCCCCCCCCCCCCCCCCACACACACACACAGTGGAGAATGCATCATTATTGTGCATTTTAATGTAGTGTTTTTTATTACATACAAGTTGAGTGAACATTTTCTATTAAATATAAACATTTGCATAAAGTTTAGAATGTCTCAGTATTTGTTCATTTCTACTTGTTACTTTAATGCTAGTGGTCCCTTAAGCTTGAACCCCACAAGTATGTGCAAAGGCCCCTGAATAGCACTCGTGTAAACTCAAAAAACATCGGACCTTTCGAACCTATGACCTCCTTGTCTCTGGACCAGGAAGTCATAGGTTCGAATCTTACCTTCAGCACACATCCACTCTGCCTCCACAGTGACCCTGAACAAGACCCTTAACCCCACATTGCTCCAGGGAGACTGCCCCCTGTAGGTAGGGAATGGAAGTCGCTTTGGATAAAAGCGTCTGCTATATTTAAATGTTTTATTTGCCTTTTAAAGATCCTTACAGAAAGAAGGAAAACAGTGACACATTCCTATTATTGTAACTCTTTATTTTTTTGTTTACCTCCCGGCGCAGAGAATCATTCAATACAGTGTTGGTGTTGGGTAGTTTTTGTTGGAAATGTTTCGATCTATTTTCATTTTAGAGAAGTGGTTAGAGTGAATGCCTTTTCTTACAGATGTCATCATATAAAGGATATACACACTTACATAGTGCATTTATTGCATTATAAAGCAGAAGTAAGAAAAAAAATAGTGCAATTATATTGATTTCAACCATCTCATTAGAGGAGATTCACATGATAGTCTGCATATCCACCTCTCTCTCTGCTTGACTTTGTATTGCATACGGAATTTCCTTGTATCATGTGACAGATTAATAAAACAAACCTACTTTGTGTCTCAAAAGACATCAGCCTTTATTGGATTTAGAGGAGATGTTCCAGTAGGACATCAGTCATGTCTTTGAGTAGGAAGAACAGATTTTCACTGTGCTTAAAGTGTCACTTGAGTGTTGCTTTTCAAACCACAGACAGTGCGTCAGCGTGCATTTTTCATAGGAAGAATTGGTAGTTGCAATAGATTCTGCATGGTCCCGAACAACTTTAGTGCCAAATGCAAGGAAAGATAGAGTAAATATGTACAGCTTGCACTAAGAATAATTTGCAAATTGTGATGTGATTTTAAGCATGGATACACGTGCAATGACCATTAAAGGAATATTTGACTCCGAAATGCTACTGTTGCTAATTAATGAATGAAAGCTAATGGAGGTCAGTTAGCATTATGAAAACCAAATTAACTGTTACCCTTTAGCTTTCTGCCATCATCAGCCACGCTAACATGTTTTGGTGAAATATTCCTTTAATGCATGAACCTGTATATACACTAACATGTTTGTAATGAGTTAGCTCTGATGACTGTGGCAGGCTTTTTTCTATTCTTTTGGGGTACGAAGTAGTCCTACAAAACCCCTCTAAGTGACTGCAAATACAGTTGCCATGCAAGCTCTTAATTATCTATTCTATACAGGATGGTGTGATATGCATGTATACAGTTGGTCTACATTAGTGGTAGATTAGCTGGAAGATTGTCTTGCAAATTAGATATGATTTATCCTGTTTATGTGTCACTCTACAACAGTGTGCCGTTACATCGTGCAGAAACAGCAGGCAAAGATTTATGAACAAGATTTATGTGAGAGAGGAGGCCAGGTGTGGAACATTTGTGGAAACCGTAGGTATACACATTACAGGCCTAGATAGCTGATTATGTCACTCAATACACAGCTACTTGACCACCATGGCCATGGCTGGTTTTCTCTTCAGGAAAGGATGGCATTTTTCAAAATCGCTGGAATCATGGAAAAACACTCAAAACATGATTTGCTGTTTATACATTTTTCCACCGAATAACAATGGATCATCTGATTTAAGAGGCTGTAAAAGAGTCAACGATATTCGCTATATTCAGGAGTGATAGCATGCTGGCTAAATTACTTTCCAACACCTTAACTACCCCATAATTCAGAAGATCGGGTGATGTTCAGGAAAAAAAATGTGCAGATTTTGGAACATCTTTGCAATAATTTTCCCCTTCAAGATACAACAAAAATGACAATAACAAAATGAGGACAACAATGGAGTTCCATACAGGTTCTCTGTTTCTGTAAAACTAATCAGTGTCTATGAACATAATCCGAATGCTGTCCTAAACAGTGTAAATACAACAAAAACAGAGTAAATACAACAAATTGTGCCATGATTTCATGCAAAAGTACCAAACAGCGGCAAGACATTTCCCGCGTAAATAACAGTGTAATAGAGATTTGCTTTAAAAATTGTTGTGCAACTTGTTTAATATTAGCTAGCTGGTTACCTAAGTAGCAAACCAGTTGTCTCTGCAAACATTAGCTACCTACTTTAGCTGGCTAGATTAGACGATTTATTTGACCTAATCTAGTGACTCTCACATAAGGAATCAGTAGCTAAGTTAGCTGTCTGGTCAGCTTTGTCTGCATACACTGGCTCCTGGAGTTTTTTTTTAAATTACAATTCAGAAAATATTCATGTATCTCAAAGAAGAAGAATTGCACAAAGCAAATGTATCTAGGTCTCTAATATGTATAGCAGGGGTACCCGGTCTGGTGTCTAGGCCTGGAGTGGCTGCAGGTTTTCAGTAACAGCAAGCAGGAGAACACAATCTATGGTTTTCAATCCTTAGACAACTGAACCTGCTTTTTTGAAGTAAAAATGTGCAGCCACACAAGCTGTTGTGGCTAAGACTGCATGTCCCTGATGTGTAGCTATGGAAAAAAAACAGAATCAGGAATATTCTGTCATGTATGGAGACCCTGAAAAAAGACTCCCTTGAAGATACACTATTTAGGACTGAAGTGATCAGTGTATGGAGATGTAAGTGTCGAAGTGTCACAAATGTTCCCTTTGTGGTTCTTTAGAGAATCAACTATTAGATCACAGACTACAGTGTTTGAAATAGCCTAGCATGAAATTTGGAAGCTGTATGAAATGATAAAGGTATGTGCAGAACTGGCTTTAGGAGGACTGTCACATTATTACCTACTTTCACTGAGATTCACCGGGATGAGTAACCACTAGGAGTCACTGCGATCTCAAAAGATGTGCCATCCAGACCCTTCCATAATTAAGGTTGTACTCCAAGGGCCTAAGTTTCATGTGAACAAAGGGCCTAAGATGTGCTATTTTTTCCCCATGTATTTATGTGGTTCACTGATCTAAAAGGGGTGGAATAGTAAAAAAGCAAAATGAGCAAAGATACAAATGAGCCAGGGCCTTTGAGAAACAGTGAGAGACGCAGGAGAAAGAGAGAAAAGAATGGATAAGCTTTCCTAAACACTTCGTACTTTCTCTTGATCCCTCTCCAGAGGCTTTGCTGATCATTAAAGACTTAAAACCTCGCAGAAAAAAAAAGAGACATGAGTTGTAATGGAAAGTCTATTCAGCCGGGATGTTTCATTAAATAAAGATATTCAATAAATAAAATGAATTGTACTGAGCTGTGAGAGAGGCAATGCAGGCAGTGCAGGAGGTGAAGGTGCATGTGTGCATGTGTATGCTTATGTGTGAGGGAACAACAGTAAGGTGAGAAGATGTGGTGTATGAGGGGTGGCTCTCTCTGAAGGACAGCATGGTACTGACCCTCTGATGCCAGTGCCAACTTCACCCCAGAGAGCAGTGATAGGTTGGCAGAGCCTGTCTGACAGAAGGCTTCACCCAGGAAGTGGGTAAACCCCCTGTGGGTCTCACTCCAGGTCTCAGTGGGGTTGCTAAGACCAGCTGTTTGTGTGTGTTTAAGTGAGTTTGTTCACTCTATGACCAAAAATATCCAGACACACGCTTGTTTAACATAGCTGATTTACTTATGTGGCTTCAGGATTGTATGACACTCTTTTTCTATAAACAAAAAGGAACAGTCATACAATGCCATAAACCACACAAGCACATTAATCAACATCCTTTAATGAGTGTGAAAGTTTAGGGATGCACTTTGCTTATATGCGATATTCTTCCATATTATACTACAAAAATGGATCTTGGCAGGTTTTTTCAATATATATAGAATGTCTCGTTATGAAATTGGTATAAGAATATGATAAGAATGTTGTAATATGTTATTATATTGATATAATAATAATTAGCATTTCTATAAAAATAATTATTACTAGAGTTTTTTTCACTTCTTTTATGTCATTTTATCTTCAGAAATCATCTTATTCTGTTGGCAGATAATTCAGCTTGTTTCAAGACATAATCCAGATACAGTTGAAAGCAAAAGTTTTAGTGCTCTTGGTCAAATGACTTGTTTTTGTACATGCACTGGTCTGAACAAAACTCATGGCGCATTTTATTGTTCAACAACAAGTAATTTAAATAAATATCAAAGCTAGAATCACGCACAAATGTGATCTAATGGAATACAACAAATTTGACTAAATAAACAGAAAAGTTAAAAAGGCAAAACATCTAGAAATATGTGTAGGTGCTTTAACCTCCTGGTTTCAGTGCTACATTAAACACGTCGAGACTTACACTTACAATGGAATTTCCCAACCTTTGCTTCAGTGACTGAAGTGGATCACAAATGGCACTCCAACTCAACCTACAGGGATTTGATGGTCTTCATCACGCCAGAGAATGTGATTCCACTGCTCCACAATCTGAGGCAGTAAGGGCTTTACATCCCTCTAACCAATGACTGATATAACACATGGTAATATTAGGCTTGTGTGTGGTTGTATCCCAGTTGGCATTACTTTTCTGTGGAGGGGACACTGCCGTGTGTGCACAAATGAGCACCTGCATGGACAAAAAGCATGCTTAAAATAGCCAAATCCACTGATGAAAGTGGGCGTCTGGATATTTTTTGGACATGGACTGTATGTCTGCGAGTGTGTGCTGCCATCTACTGAGTGTGTCTGTATACATTGTGCTGTAGCGGAGCGGTCCTGAGACGTGGCAGCTGGCACACGTGGCTGTGCTGGGTGGGCTTTGAGCTGCACCTCCTATGTGCTCAGGATGGTGGGGTAGATCCCCATCCTTACTCTCATCTGTTCTTCTTCCTCCTCTTAGCCCTCCTCCTCCTCTTCCTCTTTCCCCTCAGGGGGCAGCTGCTCTGAGCTCCTCCCACTCAGGGGCAGAGAGTTGCTGGCCACTGAGAGATGGACTGAGGGAGGTTTCGGAACAATCCACGCCACTCTGACCAACCTTAGTACAAACTGAGAATAGACTGAGGTCAGTATGGGCCCAGCAGGCCTTGAAGGTGCTCCTTTGTCAGCATTGCATCACCTTTAGAAATGCTATAAAAGCACACAAAAAAAACTTTACTCACCCAGCTCTACGGTCGGTCACTCATTCAATCAGTTCTTGAGTCTCAGAGAACTGGGAAAAAGACACGATGCAGAATGATGAAATGTGGATGTACACATGAGGTATAAATAATTTGAAATGTTTAAAATCTACTATAATTAATAAAGAACATCATTTGAGTCTGTTCAGATCAACAGTCCACTAGTTTAGATTTAGTCCATTCAGATCAAAAGTAGCCTTTTTCAGATCGAGAGACTAATCATACGTAATTTCTATTGAGCAGGATGACAGGAGAGACGTCTGATATTTCAATATTTAAAAATCTATTGGTGATGTGTTTTCATAGTTAATTTAGCTAATTTAGCTAAATGCAAAAGTTAACAATGCATTGCTCATTCAGAGTTCAATCCCTGGGAGGGATTCCAGGGTTTGATACAAAGTTATTTCATTTAGATTTAGAATGATTACATTTCATTTCCTAATCAGACAAACCCATTAATCTGTCACCTCTGTGTCCGGTCATGCTATTGAAAAAACTACAATTTAAATGCTTCTCACTTTTTTAAAAATACTGTCATGAATGTCTGCTAACTATATTTTTGTTATTTTCAAATTATGATTAATTTCAAATATTGATTTGTGATATCAATACCAGTTGCAGTGAAGTTTTAATTATCGCTGATTATATCAGAACCAAAACGAAACGATCAAATGAAAATTTTCATGATACTGTGAATAATTGAGAGAATTTCCCAATAGTGAGCATGGTTTGGTTTGAGGGCGCTCACCTGTTGACTGGAGTTGGCTGAGGGTGGAGTTACCACGTTTTGCTCTAATAGGGGATTGACAGGGGCTGCACCTGGCAGGTGAGTGGCTCGCCAGTAGATGTCTAGATACTCGGCCAGATGCTCACATGCGTCTTCAAGCTGATTCTCATCCAGGATGACATCAAACATCTCCTGATGTAGGACAAAATGGAGGGTGAACAAAGCCGAGAGGGACCAGTTAATACCATGTGCAGACAAAGCTGTTCTAATCACACTCACCGGTGGGCACTGGGCGAGCTTATCTCCTGCCATCATCTGTACATTTAGATGTTTGCTTTGAGACTTTCCCCTGGACTTGATGAGTCTTTGGAGGACCTAGGGGAGAACATAATGAGCAACTGAGGCAAGCAAGAATTCAAAATTAAGCAAGATGGATCATCACAATGCAGGCTGGCAATTCATAATTCACTGAATTGTTCCCTAAAGCATCCAAACTGAAACAAACCGCTGTGCAGTTATACCCTTAGTAATCAAAACAAAATCAGTTTTACAAAAAAAGTGTATGAGTAAATGCATGCGATGAAGCAGTTTATAAGAGTGACAGCAACCATACCTTCGGCGATGACACCTTCACATAGACGATGATGGGGGCGAGAGATGTCTTGGTCAGTTGTGCTGGGTGGTTAATTGTGTCTGCGTCTAATACTACCAGCTGCAGAGACTTCGCCAACTCAAATATCCTCTCGATCTCACTCTGGACCTCCGCTAAAACAAGAGACAAATATCTAGTCAGATGTACAAACGTAACCGCCAGTCATGTTTTCATTCAAAATATGCAAATGAAGTTGTTTTTCAATTGACTCTATACCTAAAAATAAAACCCTTTGCTTCAAAGACATGACAACACTGTTCAGAAAAATGAACAAAGTTAAAATGTTGAGCATCTTCTCTGGGCTGTTTTACACTTAATATTACTGGTCTTCAACAGTCCTTGGGTACCTGTGGCCTTCTGCTGTGATTTGCAACGACAGCGGGACGAAATAAGAAATGCTTTATTGTCTTTGATTTTATTTGCTGTTCCTTTTCTTTTCTTTGCTTTTCTATTCTATCCTATCCTGTCCTTTCTAGTCTTGTCCCATACTGTCCAGTCCCATCCTATCCTATCCTAATATAGCACATCTTATGATAATCATCTTTGCATTAAAGCGAGGTAAGAATATTTGATATGCAACCAAGACAGTGATTTTATATGACATGGAGCACCAACAAACAGTGGGATATTTTGAGCTGTTAGAATAGCATTAAAATGTTGACATGTTTATAAGTATTTGAAGGCTCTGGATTGTGAATTTTTAAAATTGACACAAATTAATCATAACACAGCTCCCTTTCGACCACCTGTACATTGTTTTTTTTAGATTCTGAGATAGATTAGGGGATTTCTGCTTTCATTCAGGTACAAGATGAAGGGTTGGAGCTCTAGATTGATATCACTCACCGAGGCTGGAGCGCGAGTTGGACTTGTCCATTATGGCTTTCTTGTTTAACACTGACCTCTTGGCTAGAGACAGATCCGCAGTCACTCGCGTGATGGAGATTCTGTCAAGACAGAAAAAAAGACGTTTGAAGAGTCCCCATCGGAAATTATTTAAAAAGATAATGATTCGCAGCTGTACTTACCTTCCATCAAACCTGTGCTTAAGGAAGTCAAACAGGGCTTTCTGCATCATATCTGTCACCTGGATGAAAATGGAGGAAAGGCATAATTTTTAATAAATTCCAGCTTCAGTAAAGGGAAGGAAAGCCTAAAAAGAGGTGCAGCACTGGAGTGTACTGCTGGTGCACCCGAGTAAATAACAGTAATGTGTTTGAGCAGATTTGAGCTGGATGAAAAGCAACACCGAGCCTTGAAGGAGAACCATGTGAAAGTTTAATGCAGCCAGGGTGAGGTGATGTGCTTTAATTTAGACCCAGGCTGAAAAATGGATGGCTCCTGAAATAGAGGGGCAGCGACGGGTTCAGCAGAACAGCTTCAGCTCCCCACTGTCTCAGTACGGCTTAGGTCTCCAGAGCCTTTCTGCGCTACAGAGCCACAGACATACATCAATATTTTACACAGGAATACCACACACACACACACACACACACACACACACACACACACACACACACACACACACACACACACACACACACA